>LPNX010600575.1:3536-43199 GCA_001517045.1 Pseudotsuga menziesii
GTAGATGCAACCAAAGCTGAATGTTTTGAGATTACTGAGAAATTGATAAAGTATCGAAAAGATGCAGACTGAAGAATAAACAATGGAGGTTTTTGCACAGTCATTATCTGAAAGTTTCACAGGGCCAATTCAGAGAATTATCCTCTGACAAATATAAAACTAAAGTCTTCAAAAAGTAATAGGTTGTCAACTAATGAACTTGTGCTTGAATGCATGCACATCTCCGCCTTACAGTAACAGGAAAGGCAAACTTATATAAAATTACCTTGGCTGTCGGAGTTAGCCAATGAATCTAACGAGTTCTTCCTTCGCCGTTCATTGTGTCCCGCCAACCTTCTCCTGCAACTTCTCTCTACGTCATCAAATTCTGCTATGCCAGGGAATCTAGATAGGCACCACAACACCCAATTATTCATGTGTATTATCAAATAATATACTTAGTATGTATGGATCCATGTTGACCTACTCAGAAAAAAAAAACAGTGAGGTGCAACCGTCTCCTGGTTAGTTACCTGCTACACTGCTGACAGAAGCGTTGCTCGGTACCAAGAACTATGACTTTGGGGGATTTGGAATGCATTTCACAGACTTTATGTCTCTTGTGATATTATTTTGCATTTGCCAACACTACGTTGCATCCTTCCACTTGACAACGGGGAGGTTGAGCGAAAGAAGCCGGCAAATTCCTCGGCTTCTTATAAACGCAATTTCCAGCGCTATTACCAGTGACTGGATTAATTACCTTAGCCGGATTCGCAGAGTCTCCAAAATGCTGCCGCTTTCCTAGCTTAAGGCACGTTAAGGAATCCCCTTGAACATCCTTCATGACATTAATGTTCTCTCTCATGGGACCCTCGTTAGCACTCTGATAATTGTCATTCCTCCCGAGTCCCACCCAAGCCAACTACCACCATATTTCTCTGACCAGAATGGCTATACTCGGAACCCCCAAAAAAATTACCACCATTTGCAACCTCTACAAGCCAACCCTTCAGTAATCCATTACCTTCGCTTTTCACAGAACCCTCAGCCAAAGGATTCTAATGAATCTTGACATCCAAAGGAAACTGTACGTTATGATTTCCTGAAAAACTCCCGTCGTTGATGACTCAACGACTTCAGTAAAATTACCAGCAGCCATGAGGGACGAGGACTCATGAACCATGTTCATCCCACGGAATAACTCCTTCCCAATATTATAACCCTCTTCTGAACAAACCCATTCAGCCATGGGTAATCTCTCATACCTATCCTCGGCCGTACTGTAAAGCCCTGTGCAACCTTCCCAGTCCCAAGGACTCTTTAAATGCCAATCCGACATCTTAGAGGGCCAACAATGATCATGGCTGCTGCTGCTGTTACCACCATGATTTGCCATGGAATTTGAGTCCATATTCTTAAAAATGACTTCTTCTTCACAAGACCAAAACTAATCCAAGGAAAAATACAGATACACTTTCAGGCTCTTTTCACATGATGAATATTACCAAATCTAGCGATCCCATATTTGCTTCGATTTCCAAATCCAGGATGATTAAAATACTAACCTTGTTGTCTGAACAAAACTTCCATAAGAGCAATACTCCCCAGAGCCTCGTCCAACAGACTCGCATCAGAGAGCCCCTGAGTCAAACTGATGTAGGTAAAAACATCTGGGGCCATCCCCTTCTCAACCATGAGAATCTGCATTTCTATGGAAAAATCGAGCTCGTCCATTTTATAGACCCCATCAATCAAAGAAATGTAGATGACAACATCGAGCTCGCAAACTATGGCCACCATCTCGTTCACAAGAACAACAACTTCAGTGAAATCTACCCTGCAGACAGAGCCCGTGGAAGTGGCGTTATTGGGAAGGCAGCCACTGATAATCATCTCGTCCAGGAATTCAATTGACAATGCCCCGCCGGAACGCATTGGATCTTCTCATTAATATGATATGAAATATCTTGGAGGCTGGTACAGGTCGAAATCACAAAAATTGTTGATGGGCAATTTTTATCTTAGCCCTTCTAGTGTAATTT
This sequence comes from Pseudotsuga menziesii, assembly GCA_001517045.1. Taxonomy (NCBI): domain Eukaryota; kingdom Viridiplantae; phylum Streptophyta; class Pinopsida; order Pinales; family Pinaceae; genus Pseudotsuga; species Pseudotsuga menziesii. Next base: position 5,561 of record LPNX010600575.1, read on the forward strand.
TAATTTAAAAGCTCCTTTTTTTATTAAAATGACAAAAATGAAAAACCCCATTTTAAATGACGTGCAAATTTTAAATTCCCCTTCACTGACGGCCTAGGAGCCCTTTGACGGGCACTGACGGCTTGAATTTTGATCCCTGGTCCCTTGGATAGACAAATCCTATTCAACAAGGGATTGTAACAATGATGGACGTTGATGTGACTTAGAATAACATTGTATTTTCATTTTCCCTTTTCAAACTAATGATCGTGATTCCTCCAACCAACATATTTTAATCTACCCTTTTCAAACTAATGACCCTCATTCCTACAATCGAATTGGTGGTGTAACGATGGTGGCTGCAATTATGAACCTCGTTGCCAAGTATATAACTAATCCATCCATAAATGTCAAGTGCATTCCTTCCTCATGATTTCTAATTTTTGTCTAATGCTAGCATGCTAGTCAAATTCTTTGTAGGGGAGTGCTTCCATGACTTGGTGGCTAATGTTCAATCTACATAAATTTTGAATTTCTATTAATCAATTTTTTTTCTACATACATTTTGAATTTCTATTAATGATTTTTTTTATTCGAAACTTTTTTTTTCTAGTGATATTTCTTCAATTTAGTGCGGAGTGATCTTTGTTTAGTGGAAATTTTGTATGGCCAAGGGTACTATTTCTCCAATTCAGAGCAGAGTGATCTTTGTTTAGTGGAAATTTTGTATGGCCAAGGGTGAATTGTGGTCAAGGTCTTGACAATCCAAAGAAACTCTGAGAAAAATGTTGGGTGGGAAAAAACCAAAATCAAATAAAGTTTGATAAGAGATGTGACTAAGGGTTAGATTATAAATTAAGTTTTGATATCAATGAAAACAAAGGTTCATTTACTAACAAATATCCAACATAAGAAGAACAATAAACATAAATTCATATTGGACAATTAATATAAATAATTGAGTAAGAATATGAATGTATGATAGATTGAGAGACATGCTTACAATGCCATTAGACGTCATATTTATATGCATTGGTTGGTCACTATGGTTGATAAGACATTTCCCTTAATTAGGTCAGATATGACATGCCACTTCAATTATAATATGTTATCATCATCATCATCATTATTATTTATGTCTACACACACACACACGTGTGTGTGTGTGTGTGTGTTGTATAAGTGATCGTGTAGGTGGAGTGGACTCAAAGGAGCACATGGATCAGGAGAGGCATTGGAGCATTGGACATCTTGAAAGAGGAACATTGGACCTATTGGAACATAGAATTGTCAAGGGGTTTATACTAGCGCGCATGATATGAAGCCATAGGAAGTTGGCCATGAAATGGTGCTTAGGATCTATTAGAATGTTGGGAGCTTTGTAAGGAGATAAAACACAAACCTATATGACCTCAATTGTGAACCTGGAGTTAGTTTAGGCCGAATAGTTCCCAAAAGGGGTGCTAACTATGAGCCATCATGAATTGAGGTTGGAAATGGGGCTATGGTCAACAAGAAAGTAATCAGATCAACAAGGTAAACAAATAAATGGATATGAGTGGTTATAGCTTGATAAAAAATGCATTGGTTAACAAAATGATAGAAATTAGATAAACAAGAAAACCAAGAAGACCAAGAAACCAAAATGGTGGAAAGAAGGAATTAGCCCATTCTCCTTTCATATCCATGAATATTACATTTATATAAGAATTATTCAACCACTTTACAATTGGAAAGTCACTAAAATGTTGTTAAGGCGAGATTATGATTTCATGATTAGGGTTAAGTTGATAACAGTTCCCCCCTTAATCATAAGTCCATACAGATGTACCAGCTAGCAACAAACTCTAGTGAAAAAGTTGATATCATGTTCAAGTCTTCAACCTATAACCCATGGTCTAAAACCTCATGAGTGTCAATGACGATCTGCCTAAAAAATCACCAAAAGTGGATGCCAAAACCAAGTCTAGAAAACTCACTATACAACAAATGATCTAGACAATCTGTAGGTGTTCATTGAAGTAAAACCAAAACTAATGAGAGCAAAATATAATGAGAATTGAATTGGATTCAAGTCCCACACATCCCATAACTTGAAAAATCACGACAAACCTAAATGTGCCAAGCAATGATGCAAATAAATCGAGTGTCCTCTACTAGATCCAAAGATCATTCATGTAAATTCTAAAGACTATTAAGTGAATAGATAAGTTCACAAAACTACTCTAAAAAAATGGCACAAAAAATTGCCAAAAAACCAGCTGACAAAAAAAAGTGTCGAATGGCATCCAAAATTTGTATCCATAAAATCTGGTGAGTAGTAAACCAAGTGAATCAGTGGTACAACCTCAAATTCGAAATCCAAAGCCATTGCTTTCTATCAAACTATTGAACCACCATCAAATTCCAAAAATGTGGCAAGTCATTCATCCATCCATATCCATCAAAATCATTGTCAAACAACCAAAGAGTTACAAGTCTTGGATTGTCTTGATGAAAGTCCACTAAAGGTCAAACTAACCAAGGGCCCAAATAGACCATAATACATAATCGATTTCTAGAATCAATTCAAAAATAAACCATCCTGAATAAACCATAATAACATGTAATCATAAAAAATCAATATTATATCCATAAACCTGTACTCAATCCTATGTATCCATCAACCCATATGAAATATTCAATTAACTTAATAGACTTCGAAAATTGATGTCAACAACCTCATCAATATTCCCTCATGTCAATTGAAAGATGAGAAGTTAGTATCATTTGATGTACCGCCCCTGAAAGTGGCATTGTCTTTGAGCAGAGTTGGAAGACTCAAACTTCAACTCAAAAGACACATCATGCGGGACTTGGTCATGCCCTGAAATAACCAAATAAAAAACAATCATGATCATTTGCAGTAGAAACTAGTCCTCACAAACATGGACGACCATGTGAATGGACGTGTTGATGATATCTCTCTAATAACTTTGCTTCCAAAAGCCAACACCAAGTATTTATCCAACCAATGTGTACTTGTTTTTGTTATTTCTTATTCTTCTATTGACACCTGTCTGCGAAGTCATTTGTCTTAACACAAAAACTACATGGATGAAGATCAAAACAACTTGAATCATAATGGTCAATATGATGACAATGTTGGTTATGTACAAGTTCTTTATCCAAATGATCATCATTATCCAATAAAATTGCAATATTTGGATCAATAACATCATCCTCAACAACTCCGTCATCATCAATATCCATCTTATGTTACTGCAACAGTAATAGGAAAGTTTGGATGATGAACTTAAACATAAAGAAGATGAGTTGGATGAAGCCACTGTAACAACTACTAATAACATCAAGACATATAAGGATAAATCAATTAAGATCATTAGAACATGGGAAGAGTTGGAGTTGAAACAAAATAAATATGTCTCAGCATATGTAAAGGAGCATGATAACTTCTTTCATATTCCTAATTATAGAAAACTGGTTACATTTGTCAATGGAGGTTTTGTGAAAGACGTTTATTGGACAAAAACACATAAGGATTATGATAAGAAACAAGTACAAAATGATGTTGCACTTAGATATGTCAAGCTAATGATGTAGATGAAGATGTTGATGTAATTGAGAATGATCAACATTATGATCATCATAAAAAAACACCTTTATAACCCCTTTTTAGCAAATATCCTTAATGTAATAAAAATTATACCTATAAACTATTAAACTGAGCACATAGATCTTTGGACCAACACACAACTCACAAGATAGATTAGGCAATTTACTCAGAAATTGAAGAATGAAACAGTGCAAAGATTGCTTGCAACTGTGAATGCTTTCATTAATCAAAAGTAATTAGATGATTAACTACAATGAACTACAATGGATAAATAGCCTCATGCAATTCAAATCCATGTGAGGAAAATCGAATTTATTGGACTCTACTTGACTGAATGGTTAACTGACCTTGTCTAAATCATTATCGAAGTTCATCGGAGTTCAAAACACAAACTCAAATGTCTAATTCAGTGTTGACTAGTTTAACTGACTGAGGTAGGTGAGTAAATGCGCCTCACCTGCATGCAACCATGCAATCCTAGCGCTAACTGAGTAGAACTGAATGTAACTGACTCCTAACTGAGCTTGACTAGTCACCAACTGAACTCAATTGATGGAGGTTGGTATCGACACTCCCAGTGGCTCCTAATTTGTAGGGATTGATCTAGGAGGCTCCTAAACTGATGCATGCAAGTGCAATCAGTGGCAGTTGGCCTCAATTAGTGTTCCCCACATTTTAGTAACTGGAACATGTTCCCTAATTAGGCCAAGTGGACCCAATGGTGCTAGTGACTAAAAATAGACTGAAAGGACTCTAGATTTAGACATAATTGACCAAATTGGACAAGGGAGGATTATAATCCTAACACCCCCCCTGAATGCTAACTTGGACAATTTGTGGGCCCTGGTAACTAAGACCATAGGTCACCCATTACAACAAGTAAAGTAACTGCTTAACATAAGGATATGGGGAAAAAACCACATGGGAAACCCGACCCTCTAACTAAGCAGGTAGAATCAGGATTCAAGTTTGAAAAACATGAAAAAGTGTTGCTGCAATCTCTGTGATGTAGTGAAGCAGCATGCATGATGTTCTGTGCACAGGTATCCAAGGGCCTCGCATGTAGAATTCTCCATCTTCTATCAAAATGATGATGGAAGAAAGGAGGAATGCAACCTTTGCCTCTTTCTGGATGAAGATGTGTATGATCCACTATATTCTTCTGAATGCAGTGTGATTAATCAACCATTGCCATTTTGCATCTCACAGGGATTTTGTTGCATCTCTCTGAATGAGGTAAGATTGCATGACATAGCGCAAGGGTATTTCTCTACTGAGTGTCAGATGGATTTCCAGTCATCTTCCTAGCTTCCCACTTAGGAGTAGGGACTGGATCTGGATTTGAATCACCTTGAATCTCAATCTAATAAAATGATACAGCTAGTTCTGCAATACAAGTGGAAACTGCAAAAGAAGTAGATGGAATGTTTATACCTTCCCTTGCAAGTAGTTGTTGAGAGTGCAATGGATCTGGAAATGGCATGAAGTGTGAGAACTCATATACCTTGGAGGCATGATTTGCAGCACCCTTCGCTATGATGTTCCCAGTAGAGATATATGTGATCTCCACTAAGTCAAGACCAAATATGACTCGCTTTGGAGAGCCAGTATGAGTCATATTGTATACACATAACAAATTTGCAGCTAATGAGGGCACATAAAGCACATCTTTAAACTTTCCATGTTCAAGCTTAATAGAACCGTTCCCTTTGGATTGAATTTTACTGTTATTGCCCATATGAATACTAGGACCATCAAAAGACTACAATGAAGAGAATGATTCTCTGGATGCAGCCATATGATTGGAAGCTCCAGAATCAATGAGGAAGGCATGTGCTATTGAGAAGCTAACCTTTAGTGCATGGCATGCCTCTTCATATTCTTCAGTTTCTTCTCTATGGTCAGCCTTCCTTGCGCTAGCAGGTACAATAATGTTATGTTTCTTCAGAAGAAGAGCCATCTCATCAATTGTTATTCTCATACAGGAGCTTTCTGGTTGAAAGCTCCTTCCATAGTAAGAATAAAGTGTCTTTCCTTTGCCATTCTTCTTGCTTCTCTTCGAACCTAAAGGCTCTTTTGACTGCTCTTTCTCTACAGGAGACTCATCCTTTTCCTTCCCTTTATCATTCGCTACCTTAGGTACTCCTGCAACCAGTGCTTGATCTCTGGAAGATCGAATGATGCCCATTTGGATCAACTTTCCATGCTCCTGAGTGAGAGATTCAATGAATGAGTTAAGAGTAGGCATCTTCCAATTTGGAGTAGAGAGATTCACAGAATTAAATGTTGATATAAAGACGGAATAGTCTGCACCAAGTTTTGAGACATTAATGGCAAGGAGGAGTTGATCATCCTCCTTCTCAACCTTGCACAACTTCAATTGGAACACTAGATGCTTGAATTTGTTGAAGAAGTCATTTAGTGTTTCGAAATTGGCTAGATGAAGAGAAATCAACTCATTCTCCAGCTGATAGATCCTCAGATGATCTTGCTTGTCAAATAAGGAAGAAACCTTATCCCAAACCTCCTTGGGAGTCTTCAATCCATTGATGTGGAAGAGAAGAAGACTAATACACCTGTAAATCACACAATCAAACAGACAAAATAAGGTCGATAGTCTGCACTTTTGGAATTTTCATCACACCCAGCATAGTTGATCAAGCAAGCTTGATCAACAATTCCTTTACTTGGAATATTAAGTGGTAAATTCTTCGCTTTTGGTGCAGTACTGGAAGGAGTAAATTTGTTCAATTTTTTTTTTGATCCAAGTATGGATTTATAGTAGGAGAAGTGCCTTGTCCTGCTGAGGCTCTGATACCATATTAAATTGAGCACATAGATCTGTGGACCAACACACAGCTCACAAGATAGATTAGAAAATTTACTTAGAAATTGAAGAATGAAACAGTGCAAAAATTGCTTGCAACTGTGAATGATTTCATTGAGCACATAGATCTGTGGACCAACACACAACTCACAAGATAGATTAGACAATTTACTTAGAAATTGAAGAGTGAAACAGTGCAAAAATTGCTTGCAACTGTGAATGCTTTCATTAATAAAAAGTAATTAGATGATTAATTACAATGAAGTACAATGGCTAAATAGCCTCATGCAATTCGAATCCATGTGAGGAAATTTGAATTGATTGGACTCTACTTGACTGAATGGTTAACTGACCTTGTTTAAATCATTATCGGAGTTCAAAACCCAAACTCAAGTGTCTAATTCAGTGTTGACTAGTCTAACTTGTTAATGTATTTGTAACTTCGGAATGTATTCACTTATATATCTTATGTCTTGTACCCTGATGTTTATTCCGGGATGTGTCTGTAATGTAATTGAGTCATGTCATGCCCTGATGTTCCAATCGGGAGGAGCTATAATGTAAACAAGTCATGTCAAGTCATTGTGGGTAACCCTCCTATTGATCAAGGGTTAAAGTCCCCGCAGTTCTGGGGCACTAGGGTTATTAGACTCACCTAGTGAAGTTGGACCTAGTTGGGTTTAGTCAAGTCGGGAATTAGTATAAATATAGAGCTAGCCTCTCTATTTATCACACACTCACTTACACTCAGTTGTAGTGCATAGCTGAGGAAGAAGAAGACACTGGGGCTAGGAAGAAAGAGGTTATTGCTGTTGGGAGATCATCTTACTGTTTTGGGCTTTTCTATTTGGTGCTGATTCTATCTCTGAGGAAGTTGCGGGGTTTTCTCCATTTATTGTTTCCCCGAGGAAAAACACTGTGTTCACTGTCTCTTGTGTTTGATTGCTGTGCTTGTTATTCTCTCAGTTAAAGATCTTAATATAATGCTAGCTTAATGTTAAAAATCTAACATGGTATCAAAGCTAACCTAAGAAGAAGACACTATGCAGCTACAGGAACTAGGGCTTCCTATTTTTTGGATCTCTCTCCACAGATTTTCAGCAAAAGAAGGTTGGAATAACTCTCCTCCATAGGGCGCATCTTTCTGTCGAAGCAGAATCCAATTACGAGGTTTTTCAGTTTTGGACCCGACACTACTGCCAGACATTAGGGATTTTCACAGAAGTGAAATTTTTGAGTGAGCCCAGGCTTGGATTGATCTCCTCCTCAAAACCAAAGTTAGGGATCAAGATCAAAGCATTTGGTTGGACAGAACTCCAGAAAAGCAAAACCCTAATTTGCTCCTGAACCAGCTCTGCAGAATTTCAGCTCCAAATCCAGATCCGACATCTTGACTTGGTAAGATCTTAATATTTTGTATTTCCATTTGAGGTTCTCATTTAAGATGTCTCATCACACCAAGCTTGATGAAAAGCTTGAGGGAGCTGATAACTTCCAATCCTGGAAGTATAGGATCTCCCTGGTCCTGGAAGAGAATGAGTTGGACTCCTACATAAATGAGGAGGTTCCATTTCTAGAGGGAGATGAGGCTAAGGCCTTACACAAGAAGAAGTTGTTTATGGCAAAGAGGATCATTGCTGATTCAATCAAGGATCACCTCATACCACAGGTGTCCTCCCTAAAGACACCTAAAGCTATGTTTGATACTCTAACCAAATGGTTTGAAGGAAAGAACATAAACCGGAAGATGACCTTGAGGAACCAGTTGAAGAATGTGAAGATCCAGAATGTAGAAACCATCCAGTGTTACTTTACAAGGGTTTCTCAGATCAAGGAACAATTGGAAGTAGTAGATGAAGAAGTGGAGAATGCAGAGATTGTAATGACCACCTTGAATGGTCTCCCTAGGACATGGGACTCTTTCATTCAAGGGATTTGTGCCAGAAAGAAGTTAGTCAAGTTCAACAGACTATGGGAAGAATGCTCTCAAGAAGAAGCTCGAACAGGAGCTCGGGAAGAGAAGATGGGAAGTGAAGATCAAGCTCTCACAGTACAATCCAAGAAAACCAGATCTAGCCACCACAAAAGTAAGTACTCTCATCAAAGGAATAACTTTAGAAATCCTAGATATAAGTCTAAGTTCATTTGCTATACATGTGATGAAAGAGGACACTTTGCTAGAGATTGTCCTAAGAACAAGAGTAGCTCTCACAAGAAGAAGGGAAACAAGAGAAGACATCATGCTCATGTTGCAGAGGACGATGAACCTTCCACAAAGAGAAACAGACAAGTCAGTGATGATTCTTCAAGTGATGAAGAATATGTTCTGATTTCCGCTCTCACGGGAACTATCACACATGGTAGCAATGATTGGCTTATAGACAGCGGTGCTTCCAAGCACATGACAGGATTCAAGGAATCCTTTGTGAAATTATCTGAACATGAATCACCTCACAAGGTGAAATTTGGAGATGACTACCAGTAGCCAATAAAAGGTAGTGGGGAATCCTCCTATAAGCTAGACTCTGGAAAGTCTATCAAGATGAAAGATGTATTGTTTGTACCTGGACTAAAGAAGAACATCCTCTCCATATCTGCATTAGATGCAAAAGGAATGAGAGTTGCATTTGTAGATGGCCAAGTCCTCATGTGGCCAAAAGGAAAGTCTTTCGATGATGCAGTAGTGATTGGAGAACAAGAAGGAGGACTATAGAAATTGAAGGGCCAACCAGAGCAAGATTTGGTTCATGACTCGGTAGAACCAAATGAGCTTTGGCATAGAAGGCTTGCACATGTGCATTACAGAGCACTACCACTTGCAAGCAAAGCTGTTGAAGGTCTCCCATAAATGCAGACAAAACATGAAGGTGTATGCAAAGGATGTGCGAAAGGAAAGAACACAAAGAAGACATTTCCAAGTAGCGAGAGAAAAGCAAAAGGAATCTTGGAAATCGTTCACTCCGATGTATGCGGTACAATGTCATCCAGTTCGCTAAGTGGGTATGCATACTATGTTTCTTTTATTGATGATTTTTCTTGGAAGACATGGATCTACTTCATGAAGAACACAGACGAAGTATTCAACAAGTTCAAGGAATTCAAAGCGTTGATCGAGAACCACACTGAAAAGAAGATCAAGACTTTTCGATCAGATAATGGCGGAGAATTCATATCAAATGAATTCAAAAGAGTTGTGCAAAGACTCAGGGATTAAGAGGGAGTTGTCCACTCCATATAATCCACAACAGAATGGGATTGCATAAAGGAAGAATAGAACTATCATGGAAGCTGCAAGAGCAGTGCTTCATGATCAAGATATTCCTATGCATATTTGGGCAGAAGCTGCCAAAACAATGGTGTATGTATAGAACTGTACTCCACACAGAGTACTCGAGAAAAATACTCCTGAAGAATTATTCTTCGGCAAGAAACCAGAAGTCAGCCATATGAGAATATTCGGCTGTCCTGTGTACATACACATTTCGAAAGAAAAGAGGACGAAGTTAGATCCTTCAGGAAAGAAGGGTATATTTGTGGGATACTCTAAAAGCTCGAAGGCTTACAGAATATACTTCCTAGGGTTCAAGAAGATTGACATTAGCAGAGATGTAACATTTGACGAAGATTCAGCCTACATCAAATCAAGGAAGAGACTAGCTGAAGAACCCAAAGAAACAAGAGAACCCAGAATTCATGACACAATCATGAACAAAGAAATTCAAGAAGAAGATTGAGAATTTGAAGAACCTCAAGAACCTGTAGATCCACCTTTGGAGAAGAATCCTCATAAGAGGAAACCTGCTTGGGTACGTGAAATTATCCAAGGTGCAGAAAGATATGGAGCTTCAGAAGAAACTCCCAGAGGAAGAAAGAGAACTAGATCTTGCTCTAGTTACGTAGCCTTACTATGTGACATTATTGATAAAGAACCTTCCAACTATGAAGAAGCGACAGAACAGAAAGAATGGAAGGATTCTATGATCAAAGAGTATCAATCGATCATGAAGAATGATGTTTGGGATGTTGTCCCAAGACCAAAAGGGAAGTCCATTGTAGCTTCCAAATGGATCTACAAGATCAAGCATGCTGCAGATGGCAACATCGAGAAATATAAAGCTAGATTCGTGGCTCGTGGTTTCTCTCAGAAAGAAGGAATAGATTATGAAGAAACTTTTGCACCTGTAGCCAGATACACTTCCATCAGATCAGTACTTGCTCTGGCTGCAGTGATGAAATCGAAGATACACCAGATGGATGTCAAGACTGCTTTCTTGAATGGTGTAGTAGAAGAGGAAGTGTATGTGGAACAACCACTCGGTTTTGAGACACATGACAGGGAGTCTCATGTGTGTAGATTGAAGAAAGCCCTGTATGGTTTGAAACAAGCACCCAGGACATGGTACGGTAGAATTGATGGTTTCCTATCCAGTTTGGGCTTTACCAAGAGTAAAGCGGATTCTAACCTTTACTACAAGGTTGAATATGGCAACTCAGTGATACTCCTGTTGTATGTGGATGATCTGTTTGTAACATGTATGGATGGGTTGATTGCTAATATGAAGAGGAAACTTGCTGTCGAGTTTGAAATGAAAGAATTGGGTATGGTGCACAATTTATTAGGCATGGAGGTGTGGCAGAATGCAGATGGAATCTTCCTTGGACAAGGGAAGTATGCAGTAGAGATTCTGAAGAGATTCGTGATGACGGACTTTAAGGCCATAACCGCACCTATGGAATCGAACCTAAAGTTATTGAGTGATGCTTCATCAGAAGCGGTTGATGCCACGATGTATCGTCAGATGATTGGGTCCTTGATGTACCTAATGAAAATGAGACCAGATATTTGCTTTGCTGTGAACACCTTGAGCCAGTTCCTGACAGATCCGAGACATGATCACTTGGTTGCTGCAAAGCATATTCTGAGGTACCTGAAGGGTACAGTTGACTATGGGCTCAAGTACAATGCAAATCAGAAGATTATCCTAGAGGGTTATGTTGATTCAGATTGGGGAGGCAGTGCCATCGATAGGAAGAGCACTTCAGGATGTTGCTTCAGTATGGGATCAAGTGTGATCTCTTGGTTTAGCAGGAAGCAATCCTGTGTGGCATTGAGTACAGATGAAGCAGAGTATGTTGCAGCTTGTTCAACTAGTTGTGAGGCAGTATGGCTGAGGAAGCTACTGTCTGATTTATTTGATATCCAGATGGATGCTACTTGTATATATTGCGACAACCAGAGTTGTGTGAAGTTGTCAGAGAACCCAGTGTTCCATGACAAGTCGAAGCATATCCAGATCAAGTATCACTATATTAGGGATATGGTGGAGAGAGGAGTAGTGAAGCTCCACTATGTCACGACGGACGAACAGATAGCTGATGTATTGATGAAGCCATTGGCTAGAGTGAAGTTTAAGTACTTTAGGGAGAATCTTGGTGTTCTCCAAATCGAGGTTCCCTCCAAGGGGAAATGATGACACCTAGATCCATTTTGACATGGTGAGAGGATTAGGTTCCTTCCATGGTCAGATGTAAGGGCTGAGCCATTCTGTCATGGTGAGAGGATTAGGTTCCTTCCATGGTCAGATGTAAGGGCTGAGCCATTCTGTCATGGTGAGAGGATTTGGTTCCTTCCATGTCAGATGTGAGTGTTGAGCCATTATGATGTGACTGTAGGATTGGTTCCTACATGATCATATGTAAGGGCTGAATGCCATTCTTGGAATGGAGGAACTTGGTCAGTTACCAAGAAGCCTCAGTCTAGGACCGAGGGCCATTCTGATATGATTGCAGGAATTTAGTCTTACATGATCAGATGTGAGCGCATGGCCATTCTGATGTGATTGAGGGATGTGATCGCACTTGATCAGATATAAGGGCTGATGCCATTCTCTGGGAGAATGGAGGCACCTGGTCAGTTACCAGGAATCCTCAGTCTGGGACTGAGAGCCCTTTCGATGCGATGTGTTTACACATGGTCAAATGTAAGTGCATAGCCTTTCTGACAAGATGAGGTCGGATTTAAGTGCTGAGCCATTCTGGCGCGATGTGTTTACACATGGTCAGATGTGAGTGCTGTGCCTTTCTGACAAGATGGGGTCAGATGTAAGTGCAGATCCTTTCCAACAAGATGAGGTCGGATGTAAGTGCCAAGCCATTCTGGCACGATATGTTTACACATGGTCAGATGTGAGTGCTGGGCCTTTCTGACAAGATGAGGTCAGATGTGAGTGCTGGGCGTGCCTTTCTGACAAGATGAGGTCAGATGTAAGGGCTGGGAGGGCCTTTCTGACTTAGGGTTAGATATAAGTGCTGAAGACCTACATGAAGGGTAGGCCTACAACCAGGATGAACAAGGGCTGGCTCTGTAGAACTTCCTGTGATGAGAAGAATTGAGATAGCACCATTCTGAGATAGCACCTGATGATGATCCAGACTTGATGATGATGCAGATCAAGTGATGATCCAGATGTGATGATGATCCAGCGGTGATGATCCAGTAGTCGTGATGATCCAGATCCCGTGATGAAGAAGACTTGAAGAAGAAGATGACTTGAAGACGAAGAAGACTTGAAGACAAAGAAGACTTGAAGACAAAGAAGACTTGAAGATGAAGATGACGAGATGATCCAGTCGATACAGAGAAGAAGACCAATGCTGAAAATTGTGTCGAAAGAATACCTTCCTAGTTAAGAGGGAGTGTTAATGTATTTGTAACTTCGGAATGTATTCACTTATATATCTTATGTCTTGTACCCCGATGTTTATTCCGAGATATGTCTGTAATGTAATTGAGTCATGTCATGCCCCGATGTTCCGATCGGGAGGATCTATAATGTAAAAAATTCATGTCAAGTCATTGTGGGTAACCCTCCTATTGATCAAGGGTTAAAGTCCCCACAGTTCCGGGACACTAGGGTTATTAGACTCACCTAGTGAAGTCGGCCCTAGTTGGGTTTAGTCAAGTCAGGAATTAGTATAAATAGAGAGATAGCCTCTCTATTTATCACACACTAACTTACACTCAGTTGTAGCACATAGCTGAGGAAGAAGAAGAAACTGGGGCTAGGAAGAAAGAGTTTACTGCTGTCGGGAGATCATCTTACTGTTTTGGGCTTTTCTATTTGGTGCTGATTCTATCTCTGAGGAAGTTGCGGAGTTTTCTCCATTTATGGTTTCCCTGAGGAAAAACACTGTGTTCATTGTCTCTTGTGTTTGATTGCTGTGCTTGTTATTCTCTTAGTTAAAGATCCTAATATAATGCTAGCTTAATGTTAAAAATATAACATAACTGACTGGGGTAGGTGAGTAAATGCACCTCACCTGCATGTAACCATGCAATCCTAGTGCTAACTGAGTAGAACTAATTGTAAGGGACTAGAACTGAATGTATATAACTCCTAATTGAGCTTGAATAGTCACCAATTGAACTCAACTTATGGAGGTTGGTATTGACACTCCTAGTGGCTCCTAATTTGTAGGGATTGATCTAAGAGGATCCTAAACTAATTCATGCAAGTGCAATCAGTGGCAGTTGGCCTCAATTAGTGTTCCCCACACTTCAGTAACTGGTATATGTGCCCCAATTAGGCCAAGTGGACCCAATGGTGCTAGTGACTAAAAATAGACTGAAAAGACTCCAGATTTAGACATACTCTTGATTTAGACATAATTGACCAAATTGGACAAGGGAAGATTACAATCCTAACATAAACCAAATTAAAAAAAAATTGCAATGCAAATCCCCTCGTAACTTTAAAAATCCAATTATAGATGAACTTAAGACCCTATAGACACCCATTGTGAGAAAGTAAAATCCAACAACCGTTGTGAGAAAGTAAACTCCAACAAAATTTCTTATATCCCCTTTAGAAATAATTTGAACGTAAATCCTTAACTTAGAACTATATAACTTCAAAAATAATAATAATAAAAACATGAATCCTTAATTTAAGAATGTGTTAAGGCATGGATTAAAGTAACTCCAAATAAAAAATAAATTAACCTTATGTTCACCAAGACACTATGAACGATTCAATTATAAGATCTTGTCATTTCAATGCCTCAGAATCCAAGGCTCAATTTTCTTAACTTTTCAATGTTTATAAGGTTTTACTTTCTAATGTTTGGTAATTGCTATCCACCCTGTATTGAAGCATTTAATGTTGTTCTGAAATGGATGTGGAATGTTGAATTGATCGTTATTCAACGATCCACATCCCCACTGCAACATTATTAAATGTATCACTGCGGGGTGGATATTGATCGCCTCAATGTTTAGTACTTTTTAGTATGGGAACCTAGTTTCTCCTTCTCTTATTTGAGATCATGGGCCAACCATAACAACACATCGAATATTTATTTTATTTTAATTTCCTCACTCAAATTTTATGCATTATTCTAATATGTAAAAAAAATTAATTGTTGTATAGGAGTCGTCCAACTTACTCATGGGAAAACTCCTATTTTGTCATGCTTTTGTTCATCACTTGCTTATAGAAAAAGAGATGACCATCAACACATTATTCATACCACTCCAACAATTATAATACTTTCTGTTATATCCTTTTAAACACAACGTAGGGGGTCAATTTTATTTCAATCATTAGTTACAATGTTTTGTTTTATGTTATTCAATTCTCCTGAATACTGATCTTTCTGACTGAATTTTTTTGTCATAGACTTATTCATTCAACTTGCTTTTAGATTCTTCTTGTTTTTTGACATTGTGTGGGACTGAGGAAAGGCACTCACGATTCTTAGGATAGACCGTAGATTTTATTTTTCTTTCAAATTGTGAAGCACTATATTGTTGTATTAGAATAAGTTGAGGGTGAAGCTGAGAAGGAGTACTAGGATAAGCTCCATGAAGGTCAAGATATGCATCGACAATATGTAGACAACAATAAGGGAAGAGGTGGTTGTGGCAAAGAAGGAATGCACTCATCTAAAAATCAAATCTTAATTACCAAGGGGAATGATAATGGAAAAGAGAACAAACATATGTGATTTGAAAAGGACAATCGATCTACCAAAGATGAATAGACAAATAAAGTTCAAAAGCTAGGAAATGATGGCAAATACATGCATTTGAGGCTTCTAAATTATTAACACTTTACAAGGTTTATGATAATCAAGCCCTACAATGATATCACCACCATAATCCTCACCAGTGTATGCAATATCACACCAGGGGCCACATGACACAATGCTCCATCAAAATATAATAATTACTACCAAAATAAGGAATTACAGTACAAAAATCACACAAGCATTACCTTGCTCTTCTAAATCAATCCTTCCACATCAACACTGCATCTTTCGAAATGACTAGCCATCAATGTGTGGAAATAACAGCCATTTCTTAACCATCACAAAGATCACTCATGTAGTCGTGACATACTTCACTAAAATTGTACCTTCATCCCATTGAGTAGTGGATGGAATGATGTGTGCAAAGACATTCAGATCGAGTTAGAATAAGCAACATTGTGGCCTTGTTACGGAGAAAACTTCCTATGGCTTGGGGTGTACCACAACAGATAGAGAAACCACAAAAATCAATCCCTTCCCAATATGCAAGAGAAATAAAACATCTAACACTAAAGGATCTCAAAACATACCTTATTCTGGATGGTTGATGTAGATCCCCGTTGAGCTTTTTCCAATCCTGCTTGTGTTAACATTTTGCTCTCTTAACAACAGCAAACATGACAGGCATGCTATATAATGGTGTTAGAACTACTCTAGCATATATAATCGATAATGTATAAGCAACTAAAAGCATCCATGGATTCAATATTCATTTAAATGCACATCATTGGACAGGAAAATATATTTCTATTAATATAAATAAGAGATTACATGAATGACAACCTCTGTCGGCACATCTGCGAATCGGAGAAATTGAGTCCTCCACCTGGGCCTCCACCACCTCAGTCCTCCATCTCTCGATAGCAAGCTCACAAGCAAGGGCACGCTTGGGAAGAACACCAAGTGCTCCAAGGGACAACGGGATGCAGACTCAAGTATAAGAAAGCTACAACAACAATGGACTATAGTTTTCTTGCTCTTCAATTCTCCCCCTTCAATGTATCCAAAGGGTTCCTTATATAGTGCTTCACTGGGGTAATGGAAGGTCAAATCCAAGCGATCTCGAGGCATATAGAAGGCCAAGAGACAAGTGATTCAGATCCACATGAAGGAAAACTCCCAAAATATTTGGCCTTTTGCACACATCTCGATGTACGCGGGTTTAAGGGTTATATCCGCGTGTATACACGAGAAAGGGTTTAAAAGTCGTGTACAACAAATAATGAGTGTTTTTAGGGATGATCTTAGAAACATCAAAGGTACAAAAATGGTCCATGGGGTCCAAAGAGTATGCAGAGGGACAGGGAAGGCCATAAATGTGTGATCTACCATGTGTGGTAAAATCAGCTGTAACAGATGCCCCCTAATGTGTGAGGTTAGAGGGGTGATACGATGGCCGAAATACATTATAAGTCCATCCTAGAAGTGGAGTGATGAAGAACCGGGTGGAAGAACTATCCATCCAACAATATAGTACAAATATCTCTGCATATGACTGCAAATACATACAACAGTCCCGGATACATAAGAGTACAATGGCCATGAATAGGCATGATATATGACATGTGTGGTCATCGCCACGTACAATATAGATAGATCAAAATATCCATGATGAAGATATACAAATGACCAAGATCTCCATGAAAGTTGAAGATATCTGACATACATTGGAATCATGTCACGAGAGTTGAAATCTCATGAACACTGACATGATCAAGGAGGTAGCATATCAGAAATGCCACAAATTTGGAAAGTATTCTACACAATCCGCTACAAGTACATGTCCTACTATGTGAATAAAGGTGTCGAGGTCAAACATAGTAGTCCATCATGTAATAACTGATCATTGATGTATAGAGTTAACATACGCGAGATCACCCACTGATAATGAAAATGGGAATCAAGGTACTAGAGCGCAATATAACAAGTGTGAATAAATGTGTTGAGGTCGAACACTTGAAAGAATCCATCGATCAGGGGACATTGATGTATTCCCAAAATTGTCGATGGCGAGAGAACCTACCACTGATGACTGTAAGTCTCAAGGAACTCAAATGACTCTAGACTCCTATCCCAGAATAAATGATCTGAAGTCGATGGGATGAAATCCACTGGAAGGAGGGCATTAAGGAATCCCCCATCATCCAACACGAGGTACTCAGCAAAGCTATATAATGTGGAAGGACTCGATCATAATGTGCTCGAACCAGTACCAATACCGGGAATGACCGACATGCAAAGTTAAGGAAACTGAGGAATGGCCAACTCAGGGTTCAACTTCCTTTGAACAAGAGCATAAAGGCAAATGGTGAATGAATGTAGGCAGCATAGACTCAATATAAAAAACTCGGACATCTCTGCGACATAGGAGGCATTGATAGAGGCTCCATAGGGACTGGAAGCTTAACCAATCGGTGGAGATAAACTCAGAGAAACGAGTACAACTCCTAAATTCAAACTCTTAAACCAACCAACATATGTGATATACAGTGCTCTGTTCGAAGGCGACACGACTTGACTGCTGCCAAAGATAACATCTTTTCCTGTCAGTGTTTTTGGTTTTTTGATTTTTTTGGACTTTTTCAGATATTTTGAAAAACTTGAAAAAGAATAAAAGTGCTTTATAGTTACAAATCTAGGAGGAGACAAGTGTCAAGGGGAAAACAAACTAGTTCCAAGCAGTGGAACATACCTATGCTCAATGCAAGGAAACCTGTGTAGGATAACGATACTCAGGGGAAAGTCCCCTCCCAGTAAAAAAATAAAATGGGGAATCAAGCTGCAAAAGATATATAAAATGGCTCTGTTTGGCTGGACATGGGACAAGATCGGGCTATATGGCTGATAATGAAAGTCAGGGAAGCCGACATAAGGCTCAATAAGGCAAGCAAAACTCATGATAATGCAATTACAACTTGACATAAGGGAGTCCAGGGGAAAAGGCCAGCAAAAAGGTCAAGAGGAGTATGAAGCTCTTACACAAAGTCATGGTGATACTATACAATGGACTCCCACACCCTAAAGGAAAAATGTCAACATGGGAACCAAATACAAAACAAGAGCTAACTAGAGTACCCATGTATGGTCAAGCTCTACCATTCACATCATGTCACTTCTAAAAGAAACAAGAAGGTTTCGTGACAATATAGAATGGGTTCGTACCTAAGGTTAGAATGAAACGGTCATAAGGTCATGCAAAGTGCCAACGGATGTGAAACCTAACCTATATGCCAGTTTAGACATAATACCTGAAATAGGCACGAACGGGTCAAAACCACGGTCAAATCGCACTCAAAACGGACTCCTACATCATCAAATTAGTTAAAACAGTCCAAAATGGTCAGAAATGGTCAAAAGCTATAGAAAGTGGGTAAAAAATTTCAAAAAAATTCTATAAATAGTAAAATTTTTAAAAATTCCATACCATTTTAAATTTTTACCCAACATAGTGCATTTGAGCTCAAAACTTTCGACGCGAATTCCGGGAGCATCATCCAACGAAATCTGACCCTGTTTGATCCTGGTAACTTCTCATGTCCTCCCCTTCCCATTTCATGTAAATTTTGTAAGTTTTCATGGTCCAATCAATTTTTTAGGCCATCCATAGTTGTGCGTTTCAGCCCACGCGGAAATCAGGTTTTTTTCCACGTATAGGGCTCGCCATACATGGAAAAAACACCCAAACCCGCATACATACTCGGCTGTTTTGAAAATAGTCGCGTAAGATGCCGAAAATAAGGTTTTCAAAGGAAAATGCTAATCAAAACTCTGGTTTTTTTGTGCAGGATGGTGTTAGAGTGGAGAGAAAGAGAACATGGTGATGTGGAGGAGGCCGTGCAAGGTGATCTTATGGCCCAACAAGCATTACGGGCGTGTGGTTTGTATAAGTTTTGGTGTCTTGGTAGCCGGAGGGCCAAACCAAGACTACTCCAGGTGCTAGTGGATTACTGGGATCCAGACTCTGAGACTTTTCATATTGACGGGATGTTTCTCATCATTGTGGTTAAGGACATATACTTTATCACTGGTCTATCCCGACGAGGAGAGGTGGTAAATCCCCGATCTTGTGGGCCAAGAGGTGGATTGACTATAGATGAGTACATAACTGTGTACTGCTTTTTGGACATGAAAAAGGTTGGGAGTCAAATCCCGACAAACTCTATCCAGGTTCTGGGATTGAAGGCCATACTATTGGCATTAGGCAAGATAGCCAGATTATATTCACTCCACCATGCCTCTCGGCCACTGATGTTCTATGCAGTGGAGTGTATGAGACCCACAGTGTATGACTGGAGCACGACGCTATTGAGCAACATGAAACAATAACTTAGTGACTGCAAAATGGGCAGGGTGCGGAACTTCGGTTTCAGCAGCATACTGAGCACGTTATTCTTTGACTGGGTACCAGGGCTAAACCCTAGAGTGTACATTCCTCCACATGGAGTTCGATATCCAGCCCAACGACATTGGAAAAATGTTATGCGTAGATTGGGTGGAGGTAGGGTGGCTAACCCCTACCCAACAGACTTCTTTCCATGGTGGCAAAGGGAGATCATCACCATAGATGACTACCCTTATGCAGGGATAGACTTCCATGGAGATATGGACATGCCCCTGCCACCAGGAGTGGCATATGGTGACATAGGTAATGAATCCCAAACCCATTTTTTAATTTTTTTGGTATTTTTTGATATATTGACTCAAAATACATGTTTTTGGTGTGACGACACATAGTGACAATCTGTCATGTGTATGCAGATGTAGGAGCACGACGACCGGATGGTTTCCCTCGTCATCGACAGAGGGGAAGGGGAGATGATATCATGGGTGTGGATGCGGAGCGGACACTCCAAAGCATTCACACGAACTTCGTACGCTTGACGCATAGGGGACCCATGGTGCAAGTCGAGGACTTGCCTGAGGCTATGCAGCGCTAGGTGGTTGGTGTACCACGAGCATGGGTTCGATTATTCCGATGGCTAGCTAGAGCCGTAGTGTGCTACCACGATCAGAACCCCCCTCCTCCTCAAGCTTAGAGACCTGAGAGTATTCCTTTTTGTACGATGGTGTATTATGTTTTGGTGGCTCGGAAGCCCCAATTTTGTATTATGACACTTATGTATTATGACGTCACTTTTTGGATATTAATGAAAAAACTTTTAAGATGATCGATTTTATTTATTTACATTTGTGCAAAAATGTACGTTTGTGATATGCTTATGGTCTATGAAACAAATGCCAATCTAACACATAGTTAGCATATGAGTCAGCAACTTGATTAAAAATTCTTGGAACATGAATGTATGTTATATTCTCAAATTGTCGTTCTAGCAATCTCACACGTAAGAATTTTCATAATAATATCGGATCCCTAATACGATACGAGCCATTAATATGTGAAACCACTAATTGCGAATCAAGATGTACCTCAAGAGAGAGAACACCATGTGAAATGGCATCACGCAATAACTCAATAACGACATTATATTCAACAACATTGTTTGAAGAAGGCCGTAAACATACGCCTCCTAAAGACAATACTTGACCCGTAGGAGTATAAATCACCCAAGCAGCTGAAGCTGAGTTTTGAGTGTGACAGCTAGCACCATCGACGAATCCTATGTAAAAGGAAGACTCCATCGACATCTTCCATAAGAAACATAAGCTAATCAACAAACCCGATCACCATAAGAAAACCTAACTATGCAATTCAAAAACTGTACAATAATATACAACAATCAGCCCTGGATGAAGATCATGCATAGTATTTTTTAAGATAGAGTCCATTTCTAGGCTCCACCAAGGCTGTCCCTTCATAATTCACTAGCTCATAGGCGCCCTTCTCTAACACACGTTTAACCACGTAAGGACCATGCTGCATGGGATTAAACTTCCCTTCCCCCAAGGGTTCTTTAGCTTAATCCCACAAAAGGACCAAATCACCTTCACTAAACTTCCTCGGACGAAAAGACTTGTCAGATTGGACCTTGACGCGATGCTTATTTACTTCTAGAGCCACTAAGGCATCTCGGCATTGCTCATCAAGTTGCTCTAAGTGGACCAAATGTTCTTCCAATGTGGAAGTGTTTGGTAAAATCTCTATAGCTAGCTTCAAAGAAGGGATTTCGCATTCAACCGGCAAGACAAATTCCACCCCATGTATAGGCTGATATGGAGAGAAATTGGTGGCAGTCTTAACCGCGGTTCTATAGGCCCACAAAGCATGATATAACATGATATGCCAATTCGTCTTGCTTTGTGCGATGGTTCGTTGGAGAATGGACTTAAGTGATTTATTCACTGCTTCAACTTGTCCATTCACCTGAGGGTAATAAGAAGAGGAGTGCTCCTGCTTATACCCTAACTTTGAATCCAACTCTTCCATCATTTTATTCTGAAAGTGCCTACCATGGTCAGTGACAAGCTCTTTCGAAATGCCGAATCGAGTAATAATTTGGTTGAAAACGAAATGCGCGGCTGTCTCACCTTTGGATTTAACTGTGGGCATAGCCTCTGCCCATTTCGTGAAATAATCGATAACCACTATAATGTGATGATGCCCCCCAGCCGAAGCGGGGTTGCAATCCATAAAGTCAAGCCCCCACTTGGTGAAGGGATCGACGATGACAATAGGGTGTGACAGGGCTGGATGCAAGCTCATATTGCGTGCAAACACCTAGCAATGGTGACACTTCTTGATCGCATTAACACAATATTTGAAGATCGACGGCCAAAAATATCCCGCTCTCAATATTTTTTGGGCTGTAGAAAGCCTAGATAAATGACCACCACACGCCCCTCCATGGCAATCATTCAGCACAACCTCAGCCTCCTCATGGGTTAAACAACAACGCAAAATGGAATGTACCCCACAGCGGTACAAAGTGTTATCCACTATAAGGTAGTTCTTAGCTACATGATGTAATCGTAGTCGCTCATCCCGTGAAAGGTGAGTAGGGACCTTCAACATTTGCAAATATACAATTATATCCCCGTACCACGGGTCCAAAGTTGAGATAAGGAAAATATACTCATCGACAAATGTATCCTCATAAACCTCTTCCTCCTCCAAACTTGGAAAATCAGATATGAGCTCCGCAAAGATCAACGATTTCTTTGATTTCATTGAAACGAATTCGAGATCGAACTCTTGCAAAATAACAATCCATTTATTGTATTTTCCCCCAATCATCCTTCTAGTGAGGACAAACTGAAACAGATTGATATGAGCTACAACCAAGGTTTGGCGAAGGAGAATGTAATGTCTCAATCTCTGAACTGCATGAATGGTGGCCAAGGCAAGCTTCTCCACATGGGAATAATGGATTTCCGCATCAATAAGTTTTTGGCTCAAATAATATATGACATGCTCGTGGAGCTCCTCATCCTCCTGAACCAAAACCATACCAATCGTCTCCATGGACGCAGCCACATAAATCAAGAAATCATGGCTATAGTCAGGTGGACTAAGCATGGGGGTCGATGCTAAGGCTTGCTTAAGAGAATCAAAGGACTGTCGGGCTCGCTCATCCTAGTAAAAAGGAGTGTCCTTTTTTAAAAGACGCATAAAGTTTTTAGTCAAGTTGGAAAAATTAACTACGAATCTTCGCAAGAAATTTGCCATGCCTTGCAAACACTGAAGGTGTCTAATATTACGCGGGGGAGACAATTGAAATATTGCCCCAACCTTTAAGGGATTGACTCTTATTCCCTCCTTGGATACGATGAACCCTAGCAAGCGACCAACATACACGCAAAAGATGCACTTATGAGGATTTAAACGTACTTGGTAATGGCGGTATCTTTCGAATACTAACCTCAAATGGTATGGATGACGTACTCTCAAACGAGAATGATCAGCAAGGTCATCCAAATACACTTCGATAATTGTTTTGAGATCATGAAAAAATAAGTTCATACCCCTCTAAAATGTAGCTTCGGCATTTTTAAGGCCGAAAGGCATCTTTCGATATGCAAAAGTACCCCAAGGACAAATAAATGAGGTCTTATGTTGATCCTCGGGTTTGATCTGAATCTGATTATATCCAGAAAAACCATCCATAAAGGAGAATACCTCGCTTCCTGCACACTCATCCAAAATCTGATCAATAAATGGTGTGGGAAAATTATCCTTAGGACAAGCACGATTTAAATCATGAAAATTAGTGCATATACGGATCGCTTCCTGCTTCTTATCAACCGGAATGAGATTTGAAACCCACTCCATCAGGGGAACGAGATAGATAAAACCAGATTTTAACAGTTTCTCTATCTCAGCCTTAATGGCGGGTGCTTTTCTAGGATTCACCGCATGCAAACGTTGTCGAACCGGCTTCGCATTCAAATAGGTCTTAATCTCATGTTCGACAATACGAGGGTCAATACCTGGCATTTCATCGTATGACCAAGCAAATATGTCACAAAACTCTTTAAATAGCTCGGTATACTCCTTGATCTCATTAGGGGAACAACCCACCCCAATGTAGACGTTCTCAACTTTGCTAGGATCGCGATAAATATTGATAGGAATAGTAGGTGATAAATTCGCCATGTTCCCATTGGCCATCTGACCAGGAGAGCTCAATGGAATCATGGGACTACCAATATTCTTGCTAAGAATATCCATAAAGTCATCACGCTCCATATGGTCAAGCTCAGGAAGAAAATATGATCGATGATGTAACTCTTCCCAAGGTGGCTCAACCCCAGACATGGCCTCAATAATGGCTTCATCCGATGGAAAAACATCATCGAGGCAATCATGTGTGTGAGAGGACTCAACTGCCCATGCAGGCAGTACATATGGGTCCTCCTCCTCTGTCCACGAAGAGGAAGGACTAGGCTCTGCAACTTGATCAAGATTTTCTTGATATGCTACCATCGTTGCAGGAAACGACACATCCATTTCGATAGGTCCAATTGAAGGACTCGGTGAAGGAAGAATCCAAGGATCTTCCATATGGGTAGTGCGAAAAGACACCGAATTCAACGAAGACAAGACCCACCAAAACTAGATCCGATCATAAGAACGAGCGCAATATAGCTAAAGGTTCCCATAAGAGACGGATACATACCCACACCCACACTCGCAGTTGCCGGTTGAGAATGATTGATCATCGGGATAGAAGTTCCCGATGATGCATTAATATTCGGATTATGGAATGACGTCTAATCAATCGTAACGATCTTCCCATCAAATGGAAAGCATATCACTCGAAAGAGAGAAGAGGCTATGACTTGCATACTATACATCCAATTCCGGCCCAGCAGAGGATTGTAGTCAAGGGGCGCATCAACCACCTCGACCTCGATCGCGGTTTTCCCTCCCAATTGGACCTTAAGAGAAAGAAGAATCCCGTGTGGCCGAAATGATCTACCATCGAAAGCTGTCAACATAGTAGTGGATTGAGACAACTCGAAAGAACCCAAACCCTTCCAACATGACAAAGACATCACAAAATAAGCAGCGCCTTCATCAACGACGGTGCGTTTGACGGTCATATTAAGACACTCTACATGAATCAAAAGAGACACGTAGTAAGGCAAGCGGGGCTGTATTCCCATGGTTTTAAATTTGATAATGGAAGAAGAGTTATCATCATTAACCCCAAGAGAAAAAATCAAGGCTCTCCTCTGCGAAGGACAAGTTTGAAGTACTTCAAGCATGGACATCGCACAAGGAGTTTGGCCCAAATCCTTGACAACAGAATAGTTCTAGGTGGCTCATGCATTAGGATTGTGCCCTGAACGCTTTAGGACTCCCTTAGGAATGCGAGGTGGAACTTCAGGTTTATCTGTAGGTTTCTCGATACGCAAAGGGCTCTCAGGTGGAGCGGGTTCCTTTCCAAGGTCCAATTGTGACGAACCATAATCCTTCGCATGAGTCACAACCTTAGCAGCGCACACCATATTGATGCAACCATGACCAGTATTGGCCTTCGACAGATTTTGATCTCCACCCGATGTACAATGATGATCAATGGTCCTTGAGTTCATATTTTTATTGTTAGGTAAAGGATTAGTTAGCACAGCTGGGCCCTGTGCTATAAACTTGAGGCATCTTTCATACGAGGGCACAAGTGAGTGAGGTGGTCCTCCTTACATAACTTGCAAGGAAACTTTACCTTACGTTTAGTCTACTTGTCCCCCCCAGCATTACCAGCGTTCTTGTCATTATAATTAGCATTTTCGTTCTTATTCCCACTCTTACAATTATTTTTCCCTTTTTTCTTATTCCTTCCAGGTTGCTGGTTGCCCTTCGGGTTCGACGATTGCATGGAAAGTACACTCATCGATTGGGTAAGTTGAGATGAAGCCGTGGCTTGTCCCGACGTGGATTGATTAATTGACAATTGGCTCACTTGTTTCACAACCAAATCCATAGGTTTGGTACTTGTAGAGTCCACAATGCCATCGGCATGTGGCCTAGGCTTGACCTTGGGATCAAAACTAGATCGCAGAGTATTAGGTATAATCTCATACAAAAGTCCGGATTGAGCGTAGATCAAATCCAACTCTTGTGCCCTAACGATTGCTTGTTCCTCATTTTGGACTCCGGATGTAGAAACATCCTTCACGATGTAAGGTAACAACGACTTGAGGAACCACTCAAGGAGAAATTCTGGTGGTATAAAGGCTTTAATCAACCGCTTCTGTTACAAATGTTAAATTTAAATATTAAGCTAGGTTAATTTTAGTAAATGTTTGTAATTAAACTAAGAGGTGACTTGAAAAGTCAACTCTCTTCCCCACTTAAGGTATAAATACCCAGGGCAATTATTATTGTAAACCATCTTCTTCATATTTATTACTTATACATTTTACCTTACGTTTCTTTTCTCCTCCATCAACATTTCTGCTATTCCATTGGTATCAGAGCCTCTCGGCTCTCGGCACCAGTCCACCACCATCTCACCTCCGTTGCACACCTCCTCTTTACCATCCACACGCTCATGCTGCACTCCATCTCCACTTCCATCCTGCTCCACCATTCCGCCTCTCCCCAGCACCCCTCCTCCCGCCTCCTCTCCAATACCAATTTAATATTAAATAAATTATTCATATAATATATATTTATTAATATTATTATTAAACAAAACTATATTATAATAATAATAATTATTATAATTATTTAAAAAAAAAATCGTGGCGGGCTGGCATCATATCGCAAACAAAAATAAATCCACATTTAGCGCCGAGAAAATTCCAATCACAAGATCAATGGATGCTTGGTTCGACCAAATCAATGAGAAGATTAACAAGAACTACGAGGAACTCCAGGCAAAGATCAAACAAACGAGTGACAATTTGACGTCGACTTGGACACAAATCACGTCATGAATGGAGAATACCTTCCTCACTCTACAAGAAGACCAAAAGAAAAACCAGGCAGTTTTAACCGCCATCTTGGACAGATTACAAATATCTGATGACCCGCATCCAAACTCTCCAAGAACACCAGAGCAGCCATATCCTCTATTCAACATGTCGTCCTCAAACTCATATACACAAGGATGCCAAATGTGGGTGAAAGTCGAGTTACCCAAAAATGACGGGGACAAATGACAATGCATAGCATGGATTAACAAAGCCGAGGAATACCTAGACATCCACAACATCCATTACGAAGGTGAGAAAATTAAATATGCCTCCATGCATCTAGACGGAAACGCTTACAATTGGTACTTATGGTGGAATAACATTGGAAGAATATGTTCTCACAACTGAGCTAGTTTCAGGAATGACCTCATCAAAATATTCTAGGGCGTTGAAGAATTTTTTTTCTTCCAAACTCACAAGGTTACAACAAAAAAACAGTGTCGATGAGTACACCCGTGAGTGGGAAGCATTGTCAACTCGAGTCCCAGAGTTATTTGATGACCAACGATTACAGACCTACATACACGGTATTAAACAACACATCTGTGATGAACTAGAGTTACATAACATCTCTACCTTGGAGGAAGCACAACGCAAAGCCAGGATTATTGAAAAAAGATTCAAGAAATCTGCTCATACACATTTCGACAAAGACGACTCCAAAAGGAAGCCTTTCCAATCAACATACACAGGAAATCCAAGATATACAATGCCACAACTCAGGGAAGGAGCGAAGCCCAGTTTAGAGGCCCAGAGAATAAAGGAAGGGAAATGTAAATTATGTGGAGACAAATGGGATCCTAAGCATTGGTGCTTACAAAATAAATTGTATGCATGTGAAGCAGAAGAAGCAGAGTTGGAAGTCGAAGAGCCAATTGAGAACGAGGCGGATAGTCAACCAGACTACTAAACAGAAATCGAGGACGACACCCCAAAAATATCATTAGCCTCTATTACCAGAATCTCCCAACCACATACATTGAAGATTAAAGGACATATAAAAAATAATAACGTCACAGTTCTCATCGATTTTGGCAGCACCCATAACTTCATTAATGCCAGCCTTGCTAAAATATTTAACTTATTTGTTCGTCCAGTACCTAAGATGAAGGTTATGGTAGCAGATGGCAAGAAGATTGACAATGTGGGAAAATGTCACAAAGTCAAGTTACAAATGCAAGAATATAACTTAGAATCAGATTTTTTTGCGGTGCCACTGGGAGGAGTTGATGTAGTATTAAGAATACAATGGTTACAAACCTTGGGTACATACTCCACAAATCACCAAGAGCATTTTATTGAATTCCAATCGTTTGGGAAGACACACAAATTATACAGGTTCCAACCACCTCCGACACAGTTAGTTACATCACATCAGATGGAAAAACTACTTCGGAAAGGCGCACCAGTATACATACTTCAACACCAAGAAATGGAGCTTCTAACATGTGAAGGAGACATAGACAAACAAATAGAGATAAAAGAGCTGATTAAAAAACATCACAAGGTGTTTCAAGAACTACCCATGAAGCTTCCACCAAACAGAAAGATTGAACACATAATTGAAATAGAACCAGGGACAAAACCTGCAAGTAGCAAACCATACAGGTACCCACATCACCATAAAACATAAATCAAGAGGGTAACTCAGGATCTTCTGAAGTGTGGCGTCATTTCAAAAAGCATAAGCCCCTATGTAGCTCCTATAGTGCTAGTACGAAAGAAGGATGGGTTGTTTAGGCCATGCATAGATTACAGAGGACTGAACAAAATAACTATCAAAAATAAATTTTCGATCCCATTCATCGATGAGTTGCTGGATGAACTTCATGGGGCTAAGTACTTTTCAAAGTTGGATCTCCAATCTGGTTATTACCAAATCAAAGTTAGAGTAGAAGACATAGCTAAAACTACTTTTTGCACTCATGAAGGCCATTATGAGTTCAAAGTAATGCCCTCCGGGTTGACTAATGCTCCAACTACGTTTCAAGCTACAATGAACGAATTGTTCCATCCATTCTTAAGAAAATTCGTACTTGTGTTTTTTTGATGACATTCTCATATATAGCAGAACATGGAAGGAGCATTTGGAACACTTAAGTCAACCACTTACCCTTTTGGAAGAAAACAAATTCTACGCAAAGATGTCTAAGTGCACCTTTGGAAAAGAAGAAGTGGACTACCTAGGTCACAAAATATCAAAGGAAGGTGTCCAGGTTGATCCATGTAAAATCAAGGCAATCATGGAATGGCCCAAACCCGATAACATATCGAAACTAAGGGGATTTCTAGGCCTCATAGGATACTATCGAATATTTGTAAAGAATTACGCCCATAAAACCACCCCTCTCACAAATTTATTGAAGAAAAATTCCTTCCAATGGAATAGTGAAGCAGAAAAATGTTTTGAAACATTAAAATGCATGATGTCTTCAACTCCGGTATTAGCCATGCCAGAATTCACAAAACCCTTTGTAGTAGAGTGCGACGCATCAGGGTTTGGATTAGGAGTAGTTTTGATGCAAGAAGGGCACCCAATAGCATTTGAAAGTAGAAAGCTCAACAAGAGAGAAAGTTTGAAGTCCACTTATGATAAAGAGATGTTGGCCATTATACATGCCTTAACAAAATGGTGACAATACCTTCTAGGGAGAAAAATACTGATAAGAACAGACCATAACAGTATTCAATACCTCCTTCAACAAAACACATTGTTAATAGAACAACAGAAGTGGATAGAAAAAATCGCTACCTTTGATACGGAGATATTACATAAAAGAGGGAAAGACAATTTAGTCTATGATGCTCTATCTAGAAAGAATGAAGTCCAGACATATGCAATTTCAACATTATTCCAAAATGGTTGGACGAAATATGAAGAGAATATGCTAAAGATCCAAACACGTGCGCCTTAATCGAAGACCCAAATAGAGGTTCAAAATTCGAGTGGCGAAATGACATCTTGTGGTACAAAGGAAAGATCTATTTAAACCCAACATCAAGGTTTAAAACTAAGGTAATGATAGAATCTCATGATTCACCTGCTGTCGGACTTGTAGGTTTTTTCAATACATATTACAATGTCGTACAATCATTTTATTGAAAAGGAATGCATAAGGACATTAAAAAATATGTAGTCGAATGCGACACATGTCAAAGGAATAAAAACGAAAATATAATGGCTCTAGGGCTACTCCACCCATTGCATATTCCAAAGCAAAAGTGAGAGGAAATTTCTATGGATTTTATTGAAGGGTTACCCTTATAAGAGGGTAAGGATAAAATTCTTGTGGTAGTATATCGACTAACGAAATATGCACATTTCATGGGCATAAAGAAAACTGACTCCGCTGAACAAATCGATGAAGTGTTTTGTAAAAATATTTACAAATTACACGGTTTCCCAAAAATTATAGTTAGCGACAAAGACGCCAAATTCACAAGCAATTTTTGGAAGGAATTCTGCAAGCAAACAGGGATCACTCTTAATACGAGCTCAGCATATCACCCACAAACCGATGGGAAAACCAAAGTGGTCAACAAGTGCCTTGAAACCTACCTCCGTAGTTTCATCACAAACAAATAGAACAAATGGTTACAATGGCTACATCTCGCGGAATGGTGGTATAATGCTACGTATCACACCTCTATATTTATAAAATATATATTACATTACATTTTCTCTTACGTTCTTTGTCCATTCTTCCGTTTTTACTCTTCCATTGGTATCAGAGCTCAGCAAAAATGACTCCTTTTCAAGCAAATTATATATTTATGAACCACCCCAAGATGACTCATTTTCAAGCATTTCTTATTTACATCATCATAAAGATGGTATGCCTTAGATGTGTCTAAACTCCCCAAGAAAATGCATCTTTGACTTCCATCACCAAGTTTGTTTTTTCCTCCTTTGGTATTAAGGCATAGCATGAGAAACAAAAAATTCCGAGATGCCTAACTGAAGGAAGGTGGCCAAAACATATATAATGTGGAGTCTTGTATTTAATAACATGAGATGGACTTCTATTTTTCAAATATGTTGCACATACTATTGCATCACCCCAAAACATCAGTTTCACATTCTTGAAAAACATCATTGATCTTGCCGTATTCATTAATGTTGTCTTCATCCTTTCTACAATACCATTTTGTTGAGGATTATAAGGAACTGGAGTTTGATGTGTAATCATGTGTTCTTTAAATTCATCAGAGGTGTGTTCTTTACCATTATTAGAATGAAATGTACCAATACGTGTTTGTGCTTGATTCTCTATCCATGCATGAAAGTTCTTGAAAGTTTGAAATGCTTCAGACTTTGTCTTCAGTAAATATACCCGACACACTCTTGAATAATCATCAACAAAGGTCATGAGGTACTTATTACCATTTGTGGAAGGAATGAATCAGATCTAACTTTCTACATGCTTTGAATTTAGACTCTTGAAAATGAAGCTTAATATGTTTTCCTAGTATGCATGCATCACATTTATTCCTTTGCTTAGGAATAGTAGGAAAACCATATACGCCATTCTTTCTTAACAAACGAAGACTGTTATAATTCAAGTGACAAAATCTTGCATGCCACAATAAACTAGAAGATAGCTTATCTTCTTCAAGCCGAGACATATAGGCAAAGTTTTGAACTGTTGCAATACAACCCTTTCACTAGAGTAGCTTTCCATCTTCATCCCCATCATGATGACCTTGTTGTTAGAGGACTTACTTTTCTCTACAATTCCATCAAACCTATGGATAGAATGGACTTGCTGGCGAATCTGCACCAAAGACAACAAGCTTCTCTACAATTCTAGAAGATGGAGAACATTCTCTAACACAAGCTCAGGGAAACCAAGCATCTTGAGCTTGATTGAACTGATTCCCCTTGATTTGAGGCTATATTTGTCTGCAAAGTCACTACTATGTTATTTTCAATGTCATTCAGTTCTTCAAAACAGTCTTTTCTAAAACTCATATGAGAAGTTGCACCAATATCAAGCAACCGAGAATCTTTGTAAGATAAAAGAAAATTTATTTCATTAATACCAAAATTACAGTGTTCAACTATACAATGAGCAGAATTAAGGGATTTACCAATCTCTTGTTTTTTATTTTTGTTTTGTCTTTCTTTAATGGACTCACAAGGAGCCCAACATTGATTTGCTTTATGTCCATTCTTTCCACAATGTTTGCACTTTAGATATGATCTTTTGCTTGAGTTGTTTATGCGCCCCTGCCTCTGAAATTTCTTCTTCCTCGTCTTCTCTTGCTCCTATCTCCTTTGGGAATGTCTTTGGGCTGATTCTTTGCTTTCTGAACAAAGCAAAAGGATTCTCCAACAAGCTCGCTTGATTTCTTTATCTTTTAGGACAACACCAATGAGGATTCTGTATATGTGTCATTTCAAATGAGGACAACACCAACTATTGATGCCAAAGAGTCCATCTTTAATGTGGAACATGCAACTTACAAAATATTTTAAAAAAATATGGGATGCAAGTTTAAGTTCATGCTCATTTACAAGTTACAAAATGATCTGCAATGCTATTGCATTCAATATCCTTGTTTCTTACACTTTGTTCAACAACTACAATATCACTCTATTACAAAAATCTTGTAGCAGAATAAGGCAGGTCGCAAGTATACTTCAAAATTTAATTGCAACAACAGAGTTGGTGACACAAGCAGTCTCATCCATGAATACGACTCTTTCCAAACTTCAAAATGCACTTATTGCAGTACAATGGCCTCAACAATTGAATTCATTATGCAATCAACATCATGGTCAATCGCAGGAATTTTCAAAATACTTCTTACAACCGTACGAGTGAACAAAGGGTCGAGTCTCAACAAGTCAACTTCAAGCGTAAACAATCTTCTTACCTAGGAAGGTCACAACTTCAATCACAACATGCATCTTTAAACCGAAAAGAAGAAAACACAACACTTTTATGCATATACATTTTACAGTACCAAACCACCATGCACAATATTCACGAGCCTCCTTTTAATTCAAATAGCAATATATGCACACCTTTTCCAGAAAGGTTTTTTCATTCCCAATGGTTATAAGTAAATACTACAACAATGTTTTACCTCCACGTTCTTGGGTAATGGCATGAATCTTCAATCACCGACCTTCAACAAACTTGCAGCTGCAGAATAGTAAACTCATCACGACTTCAATCTTTATTGTGCAAAAGAATGATCTCTTTCAAAGCAACAATATATTGACAGTCTCAAATCGCAGCAGCCATTGCGCAGTTTCCACATGAGTTATCGCAATCATATTATAAGTTGAAAGTGCCAACGAACTTGGGAGAAACATGCAAACACTCTACGGTCTTTAATCAAGATTTCACCATGGCTTTGTGAGGGGACGTAGCCACAAAACGAGATTTGAAAAGAGACTGTCATCACCATAGAGAGATACAAGAATGGAGGATGGAATTCGATGTCGTAGTGGTGGGATTGTATTAACACACGACTCTATCAAACAAAATGCACTCACCACCATAGAGAGATACAAGAATGGAGGATGGAAATCGATGTCGTAGTGGTGGGATTGTATTAACACATGACTCTATCAAACAAAACGCACTCACAATTCTATTTTCAGATAGACAAATTCTCAGTACCGTGAAGATACACGCAACAACAAATGGCAAGACGAATTCACTCATTAACATATTCTCATCTTTGAGTATTGAGATATTTATTTGGCATGTCACAGCTCTCAAATTATATCGCACCCTTCAAGATACAATATATCTTCAATCACATTATCGTTACAACAAATATAATAGACTGCATAGTCTCCTCGCAGCTCTCCAAAATAATTGATGAGAGAACGCATTCACACTATCATACACACTCGTTGAGAATGAAGGGAAATGGGAGAGCAGACTATACTCAGCAACATAGTGAAAACATGCCGAGAGCAGAGTGAGAAATACAATGGAACGTTGAGAATAACTTCTTATACAAACTTAGGGTTAGACATATAGATGCTCAGGCAGTCAAAGATCATGCAACGAATTGAGGAAACAGACCCTTTCACACCTCAAAGTCTGAAAACTGTAATGCATACAAAGAATGCACGCAGGCTGGCAAGAGAGCAGACTGGAAGTGAGTAGGCAACTGGAAGTGAGTAGGCAAGTATCCACTATGATACTATCGAATAACTCCCGAATTTGCCATGGCAAAATCTTTTAGTTATACATTCCATATATGGTGGTTTCTCTTTTCTTCCAACCAACCTTTTCATCATATTCATCTCCCTATGTGACTATTCCATAATTATTTACAAATCTATGGAACCATAATCCGACGATTAGGTTTCCAACATGATTGGGAGAGATCAATGGGGGTGTTAGACTTATGTCAATTAATATACCATATACCAGTGAAGCAAGTCCAATTTCGAGGTAAGCCCATTAGAGATGCAAAAGGATGCATTGGAGCATACTCTGATAAGGAAAGTCCAATGAGCGGATTCGAATATCGTAAGGCCAGTTGACTCATTCCAGTCAAGGTTTTTCTTTGTTTGATCAAGCTAATCAAATACGATCAACGTCATGAAGGTTTAGCCAATAGTTAGAGCTTTTAAAACAGGTTGAGTCCGAAAACCTCTAAGCAACGGAGTTCACTTTTGAACCGACCATTTGCACCGATCGAACGACCGCGGTCGTCGGACGTGACCGCTCATGCGAGCGGGGTCGTCCGATCGGTGCAAATGGTCGGTTCAAAAGTGAACTCCCTAAGCAACTCATACCTTTATCTTGACTTGGCCAAAAATACATAAAAGGGGAAATTTTACCTTTGGGGTGAAATTCAAAGGGAATTGTTGTAGACATAACATAAGGCATTTGTGAAGAAGAAACCGTTGAAACCATTAGAGGAAATTTCAAATGGGCTTTCCAAAAATAATACAAATTCCATGTCATCATGTATTAGCCAATCAAAATGCTTAGAGGAAATTTCAATTTAAAATGGGCCTTCTAAAAATAATACAAATTCCATGTCATCATGTATTAGCCAATCAAAATGCTTTAAAATTCAAAAAGGGAGCACCTCTTAAACAAATTTTTAATATAAATTTGGGGATAGGTATCATAAAGAAAACTATTTTTTTTTGTTCGTATTTTCGACATATCTCTTTGTGTTTTTACTCAAATTTCGATCGGGAGAGCTCGTTGGATGCAACATTAAATTCCGCATCTAACGAGTACCCACTCGGCATACTTTTGATGGGCCCCGCTACCCCAAAAACAAGAAATACCTGAAAAAAACGTGATGATGACATCATCATCACGTTTTTTTAGGTATTTGTTGTTTTTGCAGTAGCGAGGCCCGTCAAAAGTATGCCGAGTGGGTATTCGTTGGATGCAGAATTTAATTCCTCATCCAACGATCTCTCTCGATCGAAATTTGAGTAAAAACACGGAGAGATATGTCGAAAATACAAACAAAAAAATAGTTTTTTTCTTTTCTTCCTCCAAAATTAATAAATATTATTTTATTATTTTAACTATTATTTTATTAATTTTTCTTAAGAGGCCCATCTTGAGTTGAAATTTCCTCTAATGAAATGATGGTCCTATGTTCATTGCACCAAAAGCACCTATAGTAGACATAGAGCTCACCATACAGAAGAACAAAGACAAGAAGACATATCCATTGATCACTGCTGTTGTAAGTGAAGTGGTGAGTTGTCATATTGTTTATTTAAGACTTTTACGGTGATTTGAAGAAATTGAAAGATTTGTATGACTCACTTAGAATTTGAACTCATGCATGTTCGAGTTTGTGCAACTTCGGAAGATATTATTATTGTACCTCCTAAGGGAGTTGAACTTGTTGTAATCAATCATGTAAACCTTAGAAAGAACAATGTAAACCTTGGGGTGAAAAGCAAGCAAAATAATAGGATAAAAATAAATTATTAAAATATTTTTTGTTGCTCCCCCAAGAGAAGTCGACCCCAGTGAATTTTCCACTTGGAAAATCAGTATAAATAGGAGGCGCCCTCCTCATTATAACATACATCCACTCAAGTGAAATTCACATCACTAGGAGAGAGAAGCTCACACCTCTTGAAGGAGAAGACTGTTTTTGGGGTTTCTATCTCTGGAAAGTACTTCCATATTTTCTCTCTTTTCTTTGTACATCGTTCTTAGAATTATCAGTTCTATAAGAAGGTTGTTGGGTTTTCTCCCATTTGGGTTTCCCAAGATAAAAAAATTCCTGTGTTATTTTTTTGTGCTTTGTCTTTCTTCTAGTGATCCTTTTGTTAAATACAATTAAGATATACTGCTATAATCTTGTAAAATCCAACAATACAATTATTAGCAAATCCTTTAACCTTGAGTTGAAGGACAATGATCCCATGGCTTCAACATTTAGAATCAAATCCATCACACATGACATTCATGCCTCTGGATTAAAGATAGACAATCTACTCACAAGCTCACAACCTTTATCAAGGCCCTCTATCCTACATATTCACACTACCCTTAGTTTGTGTAAGCTAGTGGTAAAATAAAGTTCCCCACATTTGACAATTTGGTGGAGAAGGTTGCAGAACATGAGAAAGAAATTCAAAAGAAGATATATAAGCTCAATGGAGACATTGTGTACCTTGCTAAAAAAGAGAAGAACCAATCCGATAATTCTTGTAAGGGAGAAGGAAGGGGGGTAGACATTATCAACGTAAGAGATTTGGTTGTCACTGTACTCGTTACAACAAAGATGGACATTATGCGAATAATTTTTGCGCTCCATGGGAAAAGATCAAAGATAAGCACGACTAGAAGAAAGAACACAAGTACAACTCAAAAAAATGATAAAGCTTCTGAATACACTCACTTTATTGTTGTACACCGTAATGTTGGAATAAATTAAATCACTTTCAATACTTCATCTTGAAGAGATACTTGGATGCTCGACACAGGTGCAACCAACCACGTGACCTTTAGAAAAGAATTTTTTGAAGAATTTAAAGACAATGTATATGTAATAGTGTATTTTGAAGATAAGTCCAAACTCAAGACAAATTAGCTGGACATCAAGATCAAACTATCTATATTCCCTCATTTTTTGTTGCGTAATGTTCTCTATCTTCCAGAGTTGTAAAAAAACTTATTTCCTTGGTGCACATTTGATAGCAAGGCCATTCCATCCAAATGTTCGATGGGATAGTAGATATAAAGATGATCCTCTAACAACCAAATCATCTTGAAAATATGTGAAGATGGAAAGTTGTTGAAGTTGAAAGGAACATTTGCAAGAGCTCGAAATTTTTCCTTCCTATCAGCATAAAGAAGGTACATTGTCTTATGGTCTTCTATGGCAGGCTATATTTGGACACATTAATTATAATAGTCTCTCTGATTATTGAAAAAGAAAGATGTTTTTGGTTTTCCCACCATTCCATAGGTTGAAAAACTGTAATACTAGTATTCTTGGAAAATGTAGTACGCAATAAGCAACTTTTTCATGAGTCGAATTTATAAGCATGTAGAAAGTTAGAGTTCATGCGCTCTAAACTGTGTAGCCCCATGCTCGTTTCTTTTGCAAATGGTAATAAATACTGCATGACGCTTTTGTTAGAAGTAATGGTACATTGAGAGGGGGGGGTGAATCGGTGTTATCTTTTTTTTTCAATAATTAGATATACAAAATTTTATTCTTTAGCAAATGATTCAAAAATTCATAACAACTTGATTGATGCAAAATCTTCAAAGCAGAAT
>LPNX010600575.1:43355-61471 GCA_001517045.1 Pseudotsuga menziesii
CCTCTGTCAGCACCAACTGAAACTGATGAGTTAGGCTATAACTCGGGAATGCTTGATGATCCTTTCCTCCACACTATTTTCAAAAGCTTTGTTGCTTATCCGAATTCATTATAATTCTTCAAAGCATATCTTGCAGATTGATCAACGTTAGCAATTCACTATGTGTTTAGGACACCAATCTCCAGACAGTCTCTTGCAGACTGAGATGAATATTAATTGCTGTACAAACTCTTACAACTCTTGCCTGTCCACAATCGAAACTGTATCAACCCTCACAGCTCTTGTTTGTCCACTCTCTTCTGAATCAACCCTTACGGTACCCGTCTTTTCTTTATTTTTTTTGTGCTAATCTCTACAACACATGTGACTTATCTCAAGCTCACATTCGAGACTGCTGTATCAATTATTTAGTGTTATGCCAACCCTCGTGAGTGACAATATTGCTCCTTCTACTCCTCTTTCACACCGTTGCTTCCCCACACCTCAATTTAGCCTTTGTCGTTTTGTATTTATACAAACTGTAACAATCAAGATGGAGTCGACCTGTCACAAAGTGATTTATGTCTCTATTTTGTTTGGGGACGACTTTAGTACGTCTCTGTTTTGTTTGGGGCTGACTTCAGTACTTAGGCTCATTTATTAACAGGCTGCCATAAGACTGTTAAAAAATCCTTCTTTAACTCTTGGGTCTTCACCTGGAGCTGCCTCAATTTTGCATAGATCAAATTTACCCAGTAAATTGTTATCTATAACAATAGGTCTCTCACCTTCATAAATTTGAATAGACGCATTTGACTGATTATCAAACCTTGTACTGAAATCTTTCAACCTCTACAAAATTGTTTTCATCCAACCACTCCTCTACGTCATTCAACATTTGCAAGATGTTATTTAATCATTGATTAAAATATCTTTTATGGACTTCAAACAAGTGTGTCCAAGTGTGTTGTCATACCACCATGAATGTAAGTGTAAAAACCTTCTTAGACATTGTTCCCATCTTCAAGGGTTCCATGAGACCTATTAATTTACAAATGACCACATAATGGGTCATTTGTCTTATAGTCACTTCTTTGTTGCCCCGT
This sequence comes from Pseudotsuga menziesii, assembly GCA_001517045.1. Lineage (NCBI taxonomy): Eukaryota > Viridiplantae > Streptophyta > Pinopsida > Pinales > Pinaceae > Pseudotsuga > Pseudotsuga menziesii. The sequence goes on from LPNX010600575.1 coordinate 44,441, forward strand.
TAACATACTTTGTCATTAATGGGTGTCATCAATGACAACCTATACTCAACAAACTCCCCCTTTGTCATTAATGGCAATCTCGTCGACCTCTTCAAATTTCTCCCCCTTTGACATTAATGAAAAAGGGCCAAGTTTTCATTAAATGTTTCACAATGCTCAATTTTTTTTATTCTTATATATTGCTTTTCTTCAATAGTCTTCAATCTTTTACTAGGTTTCGAAGATGAGAGAAATGACAAAAATATGCAAATTTACAATCTTTAACGCTTTTCAAGGTTCACTTCTACAGGCATTTCAATGCATCTTTAGTTACATAGTGGGAATTTTGTTGTCTTGAAGGCATATAATTCAAGTTGCAGGCATTTGAACTATATCTGGATGCATTTTAACTCCATCTGCGTGCACTATTCAAATTTTGCCCATATTACCAGAGTCAACCATCATTTATTGAGTGCATTTTGTTGAAGTTGTTCCAAACTCTTTTCCATATCTACTCGGTCAGCTTCCATTCAGGGGTTAAGTCCTTTGGCACTTCTTCAAACAAGGAGAGCATTGCTAGTTCTTCAATGTAATAAGAATCAGAACATGTGCTATCAGTAAATTTATAAAAGTAAGCATATATCATGGGCAATCCTCTGACCATCATGATGTTGCTTCACTACATTTGCTTCAACTATGAAGTCACTGCAAATTGCCCTTACTCCCCCTATCAACATTCCAACTCATTAATCATCCTCACTGAGAATGATTGCCAACTTCCTAGGGCTTGTAACAAAACACTTCAAACTTCACAAATCAAGTCATATACTTGTTTCTCAAGTAAATCCTGTTATGCCTTCAAAGTTACTTTATCTTAATTTTGTATGGCATGCATACTGGGCTGCCCATCTTACATTTTAAGCTTCTCAAAACAAATCTAAATAATTAAAAAGTCTTCACTTCAACCACTGGTGTGATATTCTCAGCATACCCTCTTCTAGGCGTCCTTCTAGTCAATAAACCACTTACTGTTGTTTACTGCAACACTTTTCAAAACCTCAGAAGTTCACATAAATGGTCTTGTGAACTTCTATTACTCACAATGTTATTGTCTTCAAACTTTACGTAGTTTTGTAAAAAACTTGAGGACTGTTATTAACATTTAGATGACAAAAGAAAACTTGATGGCAACTAAGATCATGGGAGCTGTCCTTTTTTTTGAAAGGACTATCATGAACCCTGTTTGGTTCATTTACAATTTTTGGAAATATCAAACTGATATGAACATCATAGTTAACCTTCCGATTCTCAAATGTGATGTATTTAATAAGGTTATTGTTTATACAAGACGCCTATGTCAAAATGTTTCTGAAAATTTGTTATAAGGCCCATTGGAAAGTCACTCCTTGCTATGAGAATCAGCTTCTTAGCTTTCACTTTTTCAATTGTCTTTGCTTTGTGCTCTAGTTCCTTTTATCATACTGCTCCCCCTTTATCAGTGAGCATTCTATAGAGCCAAATTGTGTCATCTCACGCTTTTCTAACTTCATCCTTGCATTACCTTTCCTCCTGTGAAGATCTCCAAACTGATCCTAGAACTTGTAGCCTCAATACGTGCCAACACAAAAGGACACCGACTTAATTTGAAAGGTAGGTAACTCCCAACTTCTACCTATGAATGTTCAAAGGTGTCTTTAGGAAAAGCTTTGGTAAAAATATCAGCAATCTGATCCTTGGTGCTCACGTACTCCAGTTTTACTTTTTGTTCACTAACTTGTTCTCTAAGGAAATGATACTTGATGGGTATGTGCTTAGTCTTTGAGTGCGAGACAAGATTTTTAGAAATGCTTATTGCACTAGTGTTGTCACAATAAATTGGTGTAGGTTGATTGTCGTTGACTTGGATTTATTCCAGGGACTATTTTATCCACAAAATCTGAGTGCAACACTCAGCAACAACTATATATTCGGCTTTAGTAGTAGACTATGATATAGATGAATACTTTCTGCTTGACCATGCTATTAAACAATCTCCCAAAAAGAATGCATTACCACTGGTGCTTTTTCTATCGTCGAGACTACCTGCCCAGTCTGCATCAGTGTAAGCTGAAAGTTCAAAGCCCAAACTCAGAGGTACCCTTCAGATACCTGAAAATTCTTTTGACTGCTACCGCATGGGATTCTTTAGGACAAGATTGAAATGTGGCCACCATTCCAACTGCTTGCATGATATCAGGCCTGGAGGCTGTTAAATACAACAGATTGCCAATCATTGATTTGTAGTAAGTGATATCAACTTGTGGAGACTGATCATCTTTACTGAGCTTGCAACTGGTAGTCATAAATGTGCCAACAGGGGCACAATCTATCATTCCAAATCTGCTAAGCATTTATTTTAAATACTTGGATTGTGATATAAAGATACCTTCTGTGGTTTGGGAGATTTGCAGTCCAAGAAAAAATGATAACTCTCCAATCATGGACATCTCAAATTCACGTGCCATTTCCTTAGTAAAGTCATGACTTAATTTATCATTATTGCATCCAAAAATGTTATCATCAACATAAACAACAGTTATTAGAAGTCCACTCTCTTCTGTTTTGAAATAGATGTTGCTGTTTGCAATGCACCTTTTGAAGCCTTGTTGAGAGAGCTATCCGTCTAATCGATCATACCATGCCCGTGGGGCTTGTTTGAGTCCATAAAGCGCCTTCTTCAATTTCCACACATCATTCTCTTTACCAGGCTGTTTAAAACCTTATGGTTGTTCTGAATAAACTTCTTCATTTAGTTCTCCATTTAAGAATGCATATTTTACGTCCATTTGATATACTTTGAAATTCTTGAAACATGAGTAAGCAAGAAACATTCTAATTGCCTCCATTCGAGCCATAGGAGCGAAGGTTTAATCAAAATCAATTCCTTCAACGTGCGCATAGCCTTTGCATACAAGTCTAGCCTTGTTCCTTATTACTTCTCCATTTTCATTTAGCTTGTTTCTGAAGACCCATTTTGTTCCTATTTTACATTTTTGTCTTTTGGACGACCGGCCAATTCCCAAGTTCCACTTTTCTTTATTTGTGTAAGCTCTTCTTGCGTGGCGTTGTTCCAATTCTCATCTTCATAAACTTCCTTGAAACTTCTTGGTTCGATTGTTGATAGGAGTGCCACATCTTTTCGCACTGTTTGTCTTAGTTGCATTCCTTCGTCTAAGTTTCCAATGATAAAATCCTCAGGGTGATCTCTTCTAACTGATTTGAGAGAGGGCTTATGAGTTCATGGGCCTTTACATTTTAATGAAGGAGTTTGTTTTTCATCTTATTGTTCTTATTTTGCTCCTTCTTTTTCTTCTTATTTTTTAGTATTTCCATCTAGTGCTTCATCATATGATTCATCATTTGTTTCATCTTCTTCATGGCTTGGTTGATTTTGAGATAATTCCTCGTCCACTTTTACATCCATGCTTTCAACAATTTTTCTTAGTCGCTTGTTGTAGCATTTATAGGATTTCCTTTCTGTTGAGTACCCCAAAAATATTCTTTCATTAGTTCTAGCTTGAAACTTTCTTAGATGATCATCATCTATCTTAATATAGCACTTACTTTCGAAGATTTTGAACTGTCCTACAAAGGTTGATCTACCTGTCCATAGCTCATATGGCATTTTATTACTACTAACTCTTAACTGAGCTTTGTTGATGATATATACAGTTGCTGCTACTACTTCTCTCCAAAAGGTTTCAGCCAATTTTGCTTCTAGTAGCATGGTTCTTGCTGCTTCTTGAACTGTTTTGTTTTTCTTTCTGAAATACCATTTTGTTGAGGAGTGTTGGCTATACAGTGTTTCCTTTTTATAACATTTTGTTCACAATTTTTTTTGAACTTGGTTAGAACAAACTCACCATCATTGTCAGATCTAAGACACTTGATTTTATGGCCACTCTCATTTTCTACTTTAGCCTTGAAAAGTTTGAACTTCTCAAATGCTTCAGACTTGGTCTTAAGGAACGTTGCCCAGATCATTCTAGTATAATCATCGATAAACAACATAAAATATCTCTCACCTCGAAGAGTCTGAACTCTTGCTGGTACACATAGACCAGTGTGTACTAATTCTAGGGGTTGTGAAGTGGATTGATGTATCTTAGACTTGTAACTAGCTCTATCTTGTTTTCCGTGAAGAAACGATCCACATACCCTGTCTGCAGGCTTGGAGAGTTTTGGCATTCCTCTTACAGCGTCTGTTCGACTGATTTTAACCAGGTTATCAAAGTTCAAGTGGGCTAACCTTTTGTGCCACAACCAAATATTGTCATTTTGACTAATATAACTTTTGTTGCCTTCAATTTCATCTAGAACATACACATTTCTGGGGGAGCGAGTTCCCTTTCCAATTATTCTTCGAGAACCATTTCTTCTAATTTCACAGTGATGAGAAAAGAAGGTAATGTTGTGACTGGCATCACAAATGCCCTACACTAAGTAGATCGTGCTTTAGGCCATCAACAAACAAAACGTCTTGAGCTTTAGCACTCCCTTTGAGGGCCACTGTTCATTAGAGGAAATTTAAACTCAAAATGGGCCTCCTAAGGAAAATTAATAAAATAATAAAATAATATTATTAATTTTGGAGGAAGAAAAGAAAAAAACTACTTTTTTGTTTGTATTTTCAACATATCTCCCTGTGTTTTTACTCAAATTTCGATCGAGGGAGTTCGTTGGATGCAGAATTAAATTCTGCATCCAACAAGTACCCACTCGGCATACTTTTGATGGACCTCGCTACCCGAAAAACAAGAAATACCTCATCATGTTTCTTCAGGTATTTCTTGTTTTTGGGGTAGCAGGGTCCGTCAAAAGTATGCCGAGTGGGTACTCTTTGGATGTGGAATTTAATTCCGCATCCAACGAGCTCCCCCGATCGAAATTTGAGTAAAAACATAAGGAGATATGTCGAAAATACGAACAAAAAACTTAGTTTTTTTTATGATACTTATCCCAAATTTATATTAAAAAATTGTTTAAGACCTATACGGTATTTCAAATTTAAATAAATTTCAGTGGCTAACACATGATGACATGGAATTTGAATTAGAGTTAAAATGCCCATTTTGAGTTGAAATTTCCTCTAATGCCTTTTCCAAGGATTCTTGTTGTCCCATTATCTCCAAAAGCCACATCACCTCCCATTACTCTTTTCAAGGTAAGAAATTTATCTTTATCCCCTGTCACGTGCTTGGTACATCCACTATCAATGTACCATTTTCTTTCCTCCTTTTGAGCATAAAGAGCTATCCCACATATATCTTCTGGCTTTTCTTCTTCTTGGATTTGTTTTAGTCTACAGCTTTCAGCGGTGTGACCAAAAATGTTGCACTTCAAGCATTCATCTTCATTAGATAGTAAGGAGAAAGAGTTCTTGGTTTGAGTCATAAATCTATTATCAAGATATTCTTTTCTTTCATTTCTAACAAATTTTCTTCTCATGGGAGCCTTGCACTCAAATGCTTTATGACCAAACTTATAGCAATTATAACAATTTTCAAAAAATGTATTTTGATACCTGATAGAAGATGATCTTCTTGGTACCGCAGAATTTGTGAAGGCAGGCTTTGTCAGGCTTTCCTTTGTATTTGAGGTCTGTAATGGCCACCTTGTTTTTCTAACGGACTCAACTTTATTATCAGAATTCAGAGATCCTTTTTCCTTTCTTAGTCTTGAAACTTCTCTTTCTAAAATCTCACATTCTTTCTCCCTCATAGATAGTAATCTTTGAGCTTCATTCAGGGGCTCATGTATTTTTTTGAGATTTTCTTTATGCTTGGTGAGAGCTTCTTTTATCAAACTGACATCCTAATTCGTAGAGATCTCAACTGGTTGGTTCTCCATTTTGTGCAAGTATTCAATTCCACTTTTGGCTTCAACATTTCTTTGTTGAAGAAGTAGGTTGTTCAAGTCGGTAGAGATCTTCTCAAATTTCTGATTTAAACAACTTGACCTTTTTAACTTTTCCTGAAGGGAGCTGATCTCAGCATCCTTTTTGAGCAGATTTTTCCTTACTTGTTTTGCAAGTTGATTTCTAGCTTCCAAATGGTCTCTCTCTTGTTTTTCATTTATATTTCTTAACTTCTCTATCTCATCCAACGCAACCACTAGTTCTGCTTCAAGATCCACAATGCCTTCATCATTGTTTTTTGTAGCATCCATGTTATGAAAGTCTTCTTGAGCTAGAAACTGAATTTCGTTTATTCCTTCAACATATTCGTCATCTTCTTAATAATCTGAAACTCCATCTTCTACTTGAGAGAAGAAGGTTTGGTTGTCGTTGAACTTTCTTTCATAGTAGTTTCTTCTTGGTTTTGGCTTGTTTTTCTTTAACGGACATTTGGATGCAAAGTGTCCTATTTTTCCGCAATTGAAGCATTTCAAAGGCAGCTTCCCTTGATACTTTCTTGTGCCTCTTGGGAGTTTATTGACAAAATTTTCCAATTCCTCATCCGAGACATCTAAGTTTGATGAGCCAACAACTTGATCTTCATTTTTTCTGGTGTTTTTCTTTAGTCACCTTGAAGGTTGTCTCCTTTGGTGTGGGGTCCACAATCCTCATTTCGTAGGCAATCAGAATCCCATGCAATTGACTCAACTTAAGATCGTCTAAACCCTCTCTTTCTTCAATAGCTGATACCTTGGGGTTAAATCTGACTAGAAGAGACCTTAAGATTTTTCGCACAACCAAGGTTTCATCTACAGTTTCTCCAAGACCTCTCATGGTGTTAACCACTTCTTTTACCCTTTGGAAGTAGCCACCAATATTTTCTTCTTCTTGCATTCTGAGTCCTTCAAATTGCCCTCTTAAACTTTGAAGTTTTGCCTTCTGTACCTTAGAGTCACCATGATACATGGTTGCCAATTTGTCCCATATTTCTTTGGTTGTGAAGTAATTCATTACCTTGTAAAATTCTGAGTCATTTAAACCAGCGAGGAGTGCATTCATTGTAGTGGCATTGTTTTCACATGCTTTTATTTCATCTGGAGTAGATGGCCAAGCGTTATCTTTAGAAGCAATGTATCCATCAAACATACTGGTCCAGATATTGAACCCAAGAGACATCAAATACGCAGACATTCGTTTGTTCCAGAAAACATAGTTTGTTCCATCGAATTTGGGAACATCTATGAACTTGACTCCCCTAATTTCCGATTGAGTGTGCTGTAAAGCTCCTTCAAGTTTGTAAGATCTGATAGAAGGGGCTGGCTCTGACACCAACTGTTAAAAGTAATGGTACACTGAGAGGGGGGGTGAATCAGTGTTATCTTTTTTTTTCAATAATTAGATATGCATACTTTTATTCTTTAGCAAATGACTCAAAATTTCATAACAACTTGATTGATGCAAAATATTCAAATCAGAATATATATATAAGAATTGTGCTTCAACACAGATTTAATACACCAGCTACAACTAATGTTTAATGAGGCTTCAACCTCTGTCAGCACCAACTGAAATTGATGAGTTAGGATGCAACCCTGGAATGCTTGATGATCCTTTCCTCCACACTAATTTCAAAAGGTTTGTTGCTTATTCAAGTTCATTATAATTCTTCAAAGCATATCTTGCAGATTGGTCAGCGTTAGCACTTCACTATGTATTTAAGACACCAATCTCCAGACCATCTCTTGCTAATTGAGATGAATATTAATTGCTGTACAAACTCTTACAACTCTTGCCTGTCCACAATCGAAACTATATCAACCCTCACATCTCTTGTTTGTCCACTCTCTTTTGAATCAACCCTTACGGCACCTATCTGTCCTTAATTTGTTGTGCTAATATCTACAACACCTGTGACTTAGCTCAAGCTCACATTCAAGACTATTGTATCAATTATTCAGTCTTATGCCGACTCTCGTGAGTGACAGTCTCGCTCCTTCTACTCCTCTTTCACACCGATGCTTCCCCACACCTCAATTTAGCTTTTGTCGTTTTGTATTTATACAAACTGGAACAATCAATATGGGGCCGACTTGTTGATGGCCTCAAGGACCAACTAGATCCAAAGACTTCAATTTACAAGTTGAATTCCTGCTTGAAATCTTATTTCCGCAACATTACGGGTTGCGGGATGCAGGATGCGGAATCCACAAATCTTTTATTCCAGTTTGGTCATTCCGCAACTTTGTTTCCGCAACAGAGCTTCCGGAACTTGCGGGTTGCAGGATGTGGATTTACAACTTTTTAAACTGGCTTTCCGCAAAATAATTGCGGCCGCAATGGTCCATCCCACATGCGGGTTGCGGGTTGCGGAATCCAACTTGCCGAAAACTGAGTTCCCGCAATTTCCATATTTCCACAATTCTTCCACGCCGTTGATTTTTTTTCAGGTTGATTCTCAATCGTCGATCTGTTTCTAGATGCAGAACAAATTTTAGTCGTTGGTTTCTATCACGATCCTTTTGTGCCATTCGATCTTCTCTAAGATCTATCTTCGCAGCACGCCGAATTGATCACTGAAAGGATCAATTACTCTGCAATTCAAAAGCTAAGAATTTATACATAGACTTCTATAAGGAGTGAATGCAGATGAATTCATATATCTACAAATTTATATAAAACCGGGAATCCATCACACACACAGAAGGTAATCCTCTGTTCTTTATTCAATTTGATTGGAATTCTAAATACAGAGAATTCACTTATCCACTCCTTCTGTGCACACTCTTTTCTTTATCGCTTCAGTCTCATACACTCATTCACTCCTATTACATCCCATATATATCTATTACACTCAAATTAATTTATAATTCTCAGAAAACCTGTCAGACTCGACTAAGAAGGACCTGAGAACCTAATAAAAGAAAACCGTATCGACAAAGATCAACCCTTGATAAATACACGTAGTGATCAAGGAGAACAAAGAAAAAACTACCACTTATTACAAATTAAAACTAATTCTATCTACTCGAGAGACCCCCACTATGCTTTTCTTGAATTAAATTTTCCCTCATTGAACATCTTGGAATACACAACTTAATGTTTTTGAACTACAATCCTTCCTGCACCATATAATCTAACCATTGGCTTCTGTTATGAGTAACCGAATTTTCACAGGCAACATAAATATCCTTGAAATCTACATCATCTTTATACATAGCAATCAAATTTTCAAATCCCAAACTACTAACCTTAACTTCCTGCATTACCAAACTTACCCAACCGAATTTTCACAGGCAACATAAATATCCTTGAAATCTACATCCTCTTTATACATATCAATCAAATTTTAAAATCCCAAACTACTGACCTTAACTTCCTGCATTACCAAACTTACCCTGCTCAAAGCATCAACAACTTTATTAGACTTACCACTTGTATGTTTGATAACGAAGGTAAAGTTCTGCAAAAATTCTACCCATTTAGCATGCCTCTGATTTAATTTAGGCTGGCTGTTGATGAACTGCAAAGCATGGTTGTCAAAACACAAAACAAATTCTCTAGGCATTAAATAATGTCTCCACTTTTTAAGAGCTTGCACAACAACATATAATTCTTTATCATACAAAGATTACTTTTGTTTAGCTTCATTCAACTTTTCACTGAAATATGCCACTGGTCTCTGTTCTTGACTTAAAACTGCTCCTACTGCTACTCCACTGGCATTTGTCTCCACTTGAAACACTTTATCAAAGCTGGGCAAAGCCAAAATAGGCTTCTCAGTTATTTTCTTCTTCAATAATTTAAAATTTCTATCAGTTGCTTCGGTCCATTGGAAATGTTGTTTACTTCCTCTGAAAGTGTCTATTAAAAGAGCACAAATCTGACTGAAATTCTTAATGAATTTCCTATAGAAACTAGCAAGTCCACGAAAACTTCTCAACTCGTAAGCATTCCTTGGAAATGGCCAAATTAAAATTGCTTGCACTTTATTAGGATCCATTTTCAGTCCTTCTTCTGAAACCACGAACCCCAAGTAGATCAATTCTTTTTTCAGGAAGCTACATCTTCAAATTTATCAGCAACTTCTCCTTCTGTAAAGTCCTCAACACCAACTTAAGGTGCTTTAAATGCTCTTCTCTAATGGTGATCTTGTTGATTGCCCTGGAGTTAGTACACATTCTCCATCCACCATCTTTCTTTGGACTTAGCACAGTGGGTACGACACAAAGACTCAAACTTTCTTTCACCAATCCCTTCTCCACTAGCTTTTGTACTTGCAGTTTGATTTCTTCATTTTCTTGAGGGGTTAATCTATATGTTGCTTTGTTAGGTAAACTTGCACCAGGCATTAAGTCAATGTGATGACTAATACTTCTTACAGGAGGTAATTCATTTGGCAATTCATCCACAATAATAGCAACATACTCATCAAGTAAAGTTTTAACTTCATCTGGCAAATTGTCTAAATTTGTAGAAGTTAGAATTACCTTTGGCTTACCAATAAGAGCAAAATGTAAATCATTTTCTTTCTGAACTTCCTGTAACAGTTCCTTTCCAGACATCAGCAGAGTGCTTGATCCTGAACTTCCCTGAACTGCTTTATCTTCCAAGGGTGACAAGGTATGTCTCTTCCCATCTTTCTCTAGAGAATAAGTATTCTTCCTCCCATCATGAACAACTTCCCTGTCATACTACCATGGCCTCCCTAAGACTATATGGTACACATCCATAAGCATTATGTCACACAATATTTCATCCTTGTAAGTACCATTCTGGAACTCCACATTACACTGCTCATTCACCAAGAGCTGATGTCCTTTCTGTAACCAAGACATTTTGTAAGGAGTGGGATGCCTCATATTCTTCAATGCCAGCTTCTCTACCATGTCTGTGGAAACCAAATTATCAGTACCACCACTATCAATAACCATTTTACAACACTTACCTTGTGACTTACACCTTGTTCTAACCATACTTTTCCTTTGAGCTGGTTCATGTACCTCTTTCTCTATCTTCACCAAGACTCTCTTCAACATAAGAGCCTCTCCATCCTCTGGAGGATTATCCACCTCTGTTTTTTCTTTTGGTTCTTCCTGATCCTCTGTAACATTCACATTTCTCTGACCTGTAGATTTATTTCTTGGACAATCCCAAGACATATGTCCAATCTCTCCACGAGTATAACATCTTACTTCTCTATTTCGACCTCTTCCTCTACCTCCTTTGAATCCTCCTCTCTGGAATGATTGACTGTAAATGTTAGAACTTTCAGCTTCATCTTTAGAAGTTCTACCTCCTTTGTTTGGAACACCACTGCCTCTTACCATGTTCTTTCCTCTGTTCCTCTGGTTTTGCTTTCTTAGCAACTTCTCTTCTATATTTAAAGCTACATGTTATGCATCTTCTACAATTTTCAAATTTAATAGACTGAGTTCATCCTGTATATCATATCTCAACCCATTGATATACCTAGCTACTCTTTCTAAACCTCCCTCTACGTGTCCAGATCTAATATTCAGTCTAAAAAAACTCTTATGTATATTCCTTTACTGTCATAGCCTTTTGTCCAAGGTTCTGTAATTGTCTAAGAAGATTTAACTGATAGTCCTTAGGCATAAATTAACCTTTAATCTTATGCAGCATCTTAACCCAAGAGTTAAATTTTTTTCTTACCTCTTATTTCTTGATGGATCTGGAGTTCGTCCCACCAAATAGCTGCATGTCCCTTCAATCTGGTAGCTGCATATCTTACTTTCTTCTTGTCTTCTATCTCTTCAAAATCAAAGTACTTACTCAGAGCATTAATCCAATCCATAAGTTCTTCAACATTTAAGTTACATGAATACATAGGTACTTCTTTTCTTGGTTTGCCACTGGTTTTCATCAATATCTTCAAGATTTTGACTTCTTCAAGATCTTCTTCTTCTTCCTCAGAGGATTTGGATTCGGCTTCTTCAACACTGTAATCTGAATTGTTTGAATGGTTCTTTCTTTCCATAGCTTCTAAACTTTCTTCCAATATTCTCATGTTTCTTTCCATTTCTGTTTCTGCAGGCTCTCTTCCTCGACCACGTCCTACTTGAATTCCATGTGCGCATCCCTTTCTTCGTGGCATCTTTCTTCACAAACTCAATCTGATCAACTGAGCTACTACGCAGAATCTTTGCTCTACTATGATACCGAAATTGATGGCCTCAAGGACCAACTAGATCCAAAGACTTCAATTTACAAGCTGAATTCTTGCTTGAAATCTTATTTCCGCAACACTGCGGGTTGCGGGATGTAGAATCCGCAAATCTTTTATTCCAGATTCGTCGTTCCGCAACTTGCGGGTTACAGGATGCAGATTCACAACTTTTTAAATTGGCTTTTCGCAAAATAATTACGGCCGCAACGGTCCATCCCGCATGCGGGTTGCGGGTTGGGGAATTCAACTTGTCGAACTTGCCGAAAACTAAGTTCCCGCAATTCTTCCATGCCGTTGATTTTTTTTGGGTTGATTCTCGATCGTCGATTTGTTTCTAGATGCGAAACAAATTTTAGTCGTTGGTTTCTGTCACGATCCTTTCTCGCCGTTTGATCTTCTCTGAGATCTATCTTCGTAGCACGCCGAATTGATCACTTAAAGGATCAATTACTGTGCAATTCAAAAGCTAAGAATTTATAGACAGAATTATATATGGACTGAACACGGATGAATTCATAGATCTACAAATTTATATAAAACCGGGAATCCATCAAACACACACGAAAGGTAATCCTATGTTCTTTATTCAATTCGATCAGAATTCTAAATACAGAGAATTCACTTATCCACTCCTTCCGTGCACTCTTTTCTTCAGCCCTTTCACTCTCGTACACTCATTCACTCATATTCCATCCCATATAGATCTATTACACTCAAATAAATTTATAATACTAAAAAAACCTGTCAGATCCGACTAAGATGGACCTGAAAACCTAATAAAAGAAAACTCTATCGACAAAGATCAATCCTTGAGAAATCCACGCAGGGATAAAGGAGAACAACAAAAAAATTGCCACTTCGTACAAATTAAAACTAATTCTATCTACTTATCATCAAATCCTAATCCATCTAGAACTTGATTACAAGGCAACCTGACTCATCAGTCAATGAACTTCGAGCTTGACGCTAAGCTGATTCATCAATGCACGAACTTTGAGCTGGATGCTCCTGCATCATTTTTCAAATGAATATGGAGCCGACCTATCAAATTGAGATGGAGCCAACCTGTCACAAATTGATTTATGTTTGTTTTGTTTGAGGCTGACTTTCGTGTTTAGGCTTGTTTATTAACAGGCTGCCATAAGACTGTTAAAAAATCCCTTCTTTAACTCTTTGGTCTTTACCTGGAGCTGCCTCAATTCCGCATAGCCCAAATTTACCTAGTAAATTGTTATCTGTAAAAATAGGTCTCTCACCTTCATAAATTTGAATAGACGCATTTGACTGATCATCAAACCTTGTACTGAAATCTTTCAACCTCTACAAAATTGTTTTCATCCAACCACTCCTCTACGTCATTCAACATTTGCAAGATGTTATTTAATCATTGATTCAAATGTCTTTTATGGACTTCAAACAAGTGTGTCCAAGTGTGTTGTCATACCACCATGAATGTAAGTGGTAAACCCTTCTTAGGCGTTGTTCCCATCTTCAAGGGTTCCATGAGCCCTATTAATTCATAAATGACCACAGAATGGGTCATTTGTCTCGTAGTCACTCCTTTGTTGCCCCCTTAACAGAATTTGTCATTAATGGGTGTCATCAATAACAACCTATACTCAACAGTTTTTTCATGATTACAATAAAATGTGTTGGGTCTTCTTACTAAAGCAAAAAGCACAATCTCAAATTTGCACACTTTGTACTATTAATGAAAAACAATATTGTTCTAATGAATTTGAAAGTGATCTTCGTCAACCTGGGATTAGGCATCAAATTACAATTCCATATAATCCTCAACAAAAGAGTGTGATACAAAATGACCATAACTCTCTTGAACATGGTAATGTCCCATGCTATTTTTCAAGGATGTGAAATTGATTTTTTGGAATGATGCCAATTTATGAGCATTTTATTTGACAAATAGAAGTCCAACTCATGCGATATGGCCACATTAATTCGGTTAGACATTTCAATGTGCCCCTGTTATGCCTTATTCCAAATAAACAAAGAAACAAGCTTGGTGCAAAGAACCGAAAGTGCATCTTCTTAGGGTACTCAAACATCACCTACCATCTTTATGATGAGGTAAGCAAAAAGTCTATACATTCCAATGATTTCAATATCTTGAATTAAATAAAATGACAAGTCTATTGATGGGTAGTGTGATCGTCTTTATAAAATTTCCCATGTAAAAACATTTCATAAAGTTGATAATGGGATTCCATATCTTGAAAGGGGGATCCCTATTTTTTTATCAATCTTTGGAATCTCCTTTTGCGACACCGTCACCTCCTCGTGAAGAAGTTCCACCCGCTTCAACAAAACACGAATTTCAATTGGATGATGCCATTGAGAGGATTGAAAGACTGAATCTTGAAGAAAGAAAGAAGGCACTGACTATGATGAAACCTTCTCCCTTACAACAAAATGGGCTACCATCTGCACTTTATTGTCCTACACAAAATGGGTGGAAAGTTCATCAAATGGATGTGAATACCACTTTCTTGAATGGAGAATTGAGAGAGAATGTCTTATTGCCTCAGCCAAAAGTCTTTGTTGTGAAGAGGCAACAACACAATGGATACAAACTCATCAAGTCATTTGATGGCCTAGAACAAACACCTCAAGCATGGTACGAAAAAGTTAACCAAGCATCTTCTAAAATTAAATTTCAAACATTTTAATCTTAATGATGCAACACTATTCGTAAATGAAGTTATAAAATCTCTTGAATATCTTGTGGTGTATGAAGATGATCTTCTGATGACATGGAACAATGAAAGCTATATTGCATCCATAAAGAAAGAGATGAAGAAAGGCTTTACAATGATAAATTCGAGACATCCTCAACACTACTTGGGAATTAAAAGTAATTCAGAATCCAAACTACATATTCTTCTTCCCAAAAAATTACATTGAAGAATTGTTGAGTAAGTTCAGCATGACATAATGTAATCCTCTTTCCACTCCAATGGAATAGAACTTGAGGCTCACATCAAAAGCCATAATGTAATCTTCTCTCCACTCTAATGGAATAGAACATGAGGCTCACATCAAAAGAAAGGAATGAATTTGAGGATGCAACCAAGTGCAAACAACTTGTAGGGAATTTTATCTACATTACAACCACCATACCAAATATTTCTTTCGCTGTTGGGATCCTTTCCAAGTTCATGCAAAAACCTTGTGAAGGACATTGGTTTGTTGCCAAAAGTGTTCAAGATTTTGGACTGAAGGGTGGATGACTTCAAATTGATTGGGTAGTCTAATTCGGACTTCAATGGCAATAAAGAGACTGGAATATTTACTTCAAGCATTCTCATGAGTTTTGGATCAACAACCTATCTCCGGGAGATCACACAAACAATTTGTTCCAATAGATTCTCGAACAAAGGTAGTATGTGGCTACCACAAAAGTAACGAAGGAGATTGTGTGACTAAGGAAGGTGCTTAAATATTTGTAGCAAAAAAAGGTGAATTCGACTACTCTACTTATCGACTACACTTTTGCAATCAAGTTGGCCAAGAATCTCAGATTCCATGATTGAACTAAGCACATCAACACAAAGTATCATCTAATTCTATATCATGTAGAGGCCAAGACAATTCATTTGAGACACTATTCCACAATAGAGCAAATTGAAGACATCCTAACCATAGCACTTGGAAAAAACACTTGAAAATGGACTCTCAAACACCCTTTCGGATTCAAGAGAAAATGTTGAAAACCTAATCTGTAAGGATTAGTTTTGTATGTAAAATATTGTCTAAGACTTAGCTTTCAGTGATTAAAGAATTAAGTCGAATAGTCATTAAGAAGTCCAAAGGACCTCTTAGAACATGAAATCCAAAGACCACATCTCATGTATTGAGATGCTTTCAGTTATTAAAGAATTAAGTCGAATAGTCATTAAGAAGTCCAAAGGACCTCTTAGAACATGAAATCCAAAGACCACATCTCATGTATTGAGATGGCATTCACATAATGAAAAATCAATGACTACAGTTATTCTACAACAATATTAATGAATCCGCTGAAAACTGAAGGGTTGTTATTCTACAACAATATTATTGATTTGACATCATAACTGAAGGGTTGTTTTACCACTGAAAAAGTGAGTATCTCTTCTATTTGGATTGCCGGATTGCCTAAAAGATTGTGTGATTGCCGGATTGCCTAAATATTGTTCACTTTTTGTTGCATATTTAGTAACATCCCAAGGCTGAAAATTCAGAGGGTTAAGATATGGGGAATCTCTAATCTAAGAGTTGAAATTTTTGTCTTGGATCAAGTTGATTAGCATAGAAAAATTTCCATAGCCTAACTCCCAAGATTGAATAGAAATTAACCTCTCCTAAATCACTCCATCCATGCAGCAATAAGACATTTCTCAATTTTCAACCCCAAGCAAGCCCCTTGAGCTTGTTGAATTTAACAACAAATGAATATAAAGTTAGATCAACATTGGATCTCTCCTAATTCATCCCATCCACCCCTTTCATGGTAAGTTCATAGCCCAAATCCCGTGATTGAATAGGAACGTAGATCTAGATTCATTCTCTCCTAAATCACCCCATCCATGCACCATTAAGGGATTTCTCAATTTTTAACCCCAAGCAAGCTCCTTGAGCCATATGAAGTTAGATCTACATTGGATCTCTCCGAATTCACCCCATCCACCCCTTTCATGGTAAGTTCAGTTACAAACCTACTTAGAATAAACAGGAGGAGCACACCATAGTAATGTGACTGAACAATCCACATCTCATGGTCAAGCGCTGATGGGCGCATTGAACTATTTATCCATGTCCTCGAAAGCCTTCACAAAGTACAACAACATGCTTATCAAGGGCATGTTCTACCACTAAGTTAGTAGTCAATCTTGTGAGCGCCCCCTCTACCCCCCCCCCCCCCCCCCCCCCCCCC
>LPNX010600575.1:61509-94456 GCA_001517045.1 Pseudotsuga menziesii
TAAGAGAATAACTCAAACTAAGAGAAACACATTCTTCTAACAATCAGACTTCTTGAAACACATTCTCTTAAAATTCATAATACTCATGTTTGGAAAAACGTCCAAATGCATTGACAGATGCGATAAAGAAAATAGCGTAGCTAATGAAAACTTAATAACCAACCACTACACAAACAAATTTGTAAAAGCATGTAGATTCTTGTACATGTTTGACCTCCAGTTATAGAGGGAATTTCAATTTCCTTGCTTCAACCAAGTTTCCTTTGCTAGTTCGGAAGCCTTTGCTAGTTTCGAAGCACGAATATTCATTGTGCTCACTCTAAAAATATTATGTTTAAACCAAAAGTAGAATTATTAGTTCAATTATTAGGTTTTATACCATAAAATAGAATTCAAATGCTTTGCTAAAACTAAATACAGAATGAGAATAAAAGAGTAACCGGCATTGCACATTCACATTCAAAATGACAACATAGAAAAGTCTTACATTGAATGTGATAATTTCACATAAATAGAACAAACGGAGATGAACACACAATACGACAAAAAATGCAAGGTCTAGAATATCAACAATTCCTTGCAATTCATCATATGTCTCAACCCCCATTGAAACCCAGAGTTGACAGTTTCTGTAAGAGCATGACAGTCGCAGACAGAAGAAACATGAGCTATACAAATTCTACAGTCGGATTATGTACATAATGGATGTTCTGTGCAAATTAAACAGTGTTAGGAATGTTTGGGTTAACTATTTACAATCCCATTTTACGTTTTGCATAAATGAGTTGATGGGCCAGCTATACATACACATGTTTAAACTCCATATCTTAGCTTATTTACACATTCAGGTTAGTAAAGTCTATGAACTTAGCTTTCCCTAGAAGCTTCCTTACACGAAATATAGCTTTCATCTTTGCAAGACAATAAATCTAATCAAGACGAACTGCTCTATCAGTCAGATTCAGAAGAGCAGTTTCTTGCAGCTTCCTAATTTCAGGCCGAGTAACCTTGCAAGCTTGCAAAGATAGAGAGGTCAAATTTTTCAATGGCCTGAGATGCTGCAGCCCTGCATTTGTTACACGAGTATTTGAAATATTCAAAGAGACGAGGGCAGTCATTCCTGTATTAAACAATTACAAAGAAGATGATTAAAACAAAACGAGTAGCGACATACAGAAAAAAGAATGTATGTTAACACTAGATAGAAATTCCACTTAACTTTAGATTCCAATTAGAAAGAATAGCACGGAGATTCCAAAATCAGGTTTGGAATTGATGGGTGTGAAACCATGTGCAATATAGTCTTGTATTCCAAGGAACACAGAATAACAAATTGACCACTTGATTACCTACTTTTACTTAACTTTAGATTCCAAGTAGAAAGAATAGCATGGAGATTCCAAAATCAGGTTTGGAATTGATGGGTGTGAAACCATGTGCAATATAGTCTTGTATTCCAAGGAACACAGAATAACAAATTGACCACTTGATTACCTACTTTTAGAGCCAAGATAATTAAAGCACATCTACTATGAACTTTGATACCTAACCCTTAAAACATGAACATGCACTCTTAAAATAGGATTGCAAAATACATTAATTGAAGTTGTTAGTTTAAATATAAACAAATGAAGATGTTGGTCGCAATAGTGAGAACAATTGGAAGAAAGAGAGATACCTGAGATAAATACTAAAGCACGATCAGTGAGCTGAGAGTTTTGAGATAAATTTAATGATGTCATCGAAGTAAGGTCTTTGATATTCTCGACTCCTGCATCTGTAATACTTCCACCACATAGCTCCAATGACTGAAGCTTCTTGAAGTCTGAGCAGAAAATAGAGAATGCGTTCATAGGAAATACAATCAAGATTTTAAAATTTGAATTAGGTACTAGAAGTTGATAACAATTTCTAGTACGCAGACACATGTTTCCAAATATATAAAAAACAATCGTACAAGTGAATTGGGAAATTAACCATTGACAAATTCCGCTGTACCAGTAATAATAGAGAAAGCCAATTGATACTGATTTCAATAAAATAAAACCTGCCAGGCCCCATTTGGGGTGTTAGTTATGATCAGAGTAGTCAGACTTGAAAGTGGATTGGACATGGTGAGCACTTGGACTTGAAGTCAAGTTTCAACTAGGACTCTGACACAAAAAAACACACAGTTGATATGGAAAAACCCGAAATATTCACAATTAATATTTAGAAATATATATATTCTTAATGCAGAACATTGGAATTGCAAACAATTAGACACCAAATATTCAAGTTTCCTAATTTGTATTGCACGCAAGAGTGCAAACAAGCAAAATCACATCAAGGCACATAGATCAGAAGTTCGGACAAATTAATTTATGTACTGACTCTCAAGACATAACACAAACATCCAGGGTCTAAATGGCCTATGGAGTCCAAAATGCATAAAACATAGCAACTCAAATCCCCTCTGAAATCAGTGCTAAACAATAACAAAAGGAATCCCCTCTGAAATCAGTGCTAAATCAGTTCCTGCAACTGGTAGGGTTTACTAAGCAAATCAACTCCAAATAGTCCAAATAAGCCAATGCAAATGCAAGAAATGAGAAGTGAAATGAGGTCAAATGTGTTATCTTTGGTGGTTATCCCAAAAACATTTTCAAATACCCTTGGCAACGCTTCCTCGACACATGGATGAGTCAGTTTGGGTGGATACTTGACCTTGGTTAGAAAGTTGGCATAGTGGCCTTACCTAAGAGGTTCAGGAGGAGCACTAGGCACTTGGGGGAGGACACTTAGCACTTGGAGTTTGGGACCTGTTACCAACTAAGTTGCACTAAGTTGGATTTCTAAATGAGCAGCCATAGATGAACAATCACTTGTTTAATTTTCAAGTTCAGAAGTCCGTCCTTGCAGGCCTTCCTAGGCCTTTTTTAAATTTTTTAACATGTTCATACTCCATGGGGAATTGTAAAAAAATGAGTTAGCATGAGATTACTTTATGTAAAAGGTTTGGCTTCTTAAGAATTATTTATTAATGCATTATTCTAAGGTTTTTTCCTTGTTAATTATTTACTGTTTTTAAGCGATAAATAATTTTCAAGTTTTTCACCCAAACCTCCAAAGCTGGAATAATCGCATTATTAATTAAGCCTTAGGAGGTTATTAAAACCTATGTGTCGATGTATATTACCATGCTAATCATTATTTTGAGTCACTATGAACATGTCCCAAGTCCCCCATAGGTTTTTTTTTTTTAATTCCGGAAAAAAAATATTTTTTTTTCTTTCCGTTTTTACAGGCTTATTTTTAATAAGTTAATTGTAAAAATGTAAAAAGTCATAAAAGTATGGCTAGGAGGTTGTTTTTGCCATGGGGTTTCTCATTTTCTAACTCAGAGCACCCACTTAACCCCTAGACCCACTTTCCTAAGTTTTCGAGTAATTATTCAACCCCAAAATTAATAATTACTCGAAAAACCAAAAAACCCAAGAAAAATGAAATATTAAAAAAATCGACAATTTAAAAAATAAAAGATAATTGCTAAAAAAGAGTTGGGTGACTTGGCAAATCATTTTGGCAAGTACCTGGGCAAGGGGGACAAGTCAGATGTTGCCAATTCGGAGAGCTTTTCGAGTTTGGAACTTTCCTCTCCAAGTGGGGGCGCAAATCCCAAAGAGAGATGGAAGTGTGGGTGATGTGGATTCCAAAGTTTTGGAAGTTGCTTCTCCTTTTGGTTTTATCCAACTCATTCCAACCTTTCTACAACCCACAACCAACTCACTTGGAGCTAGAGCATCCTTGAGGAGATGCATTCCCCTCTTGGCTTATCGGTTTTTGCTATATAAGCAGGCATTCTCTCTTCATTAAGGACGAATGATTTGGGCATTGAACCTTTGCTCCTGTATGTTATAATTTTGTCATTGTGGAATAAAAGTCAAGGCTTTGGAGGCATACTTGTGTTGGGCATCAGTGTGTGGTGATCTCTTGTGTTGTATGAGGTATAACTGTATCGATTTCTTGCTTCATTCTTAGTTGTTCTAACCGATTTTCTGAAGGATAAATAAGTAGTTTCTTATTTGTTTCTTGAGTTATTTATGTAAGTAGATCTTAGATTTGTATGTTTTACTTGTTTGTATGCATACTATCTAGTCTTTTGCTTAAATACTCCCGGATATAACGCTTTGGTGTGGTATTGTTCAAATTTATGTAGGAATATCTAGCGTGGAGGATAGATGGTTCTTATTTGATTCCACCATATCTTTGCGATTTGTTTAAGAAGATTTAAATCCCTCCGTTCTCCACTTGAGGACTCCATTGCCCAAGCTTCAAAGCTTTGGGGCAGCTTTCTTTTCCTTCTTCCATCACATAAGAAAAAAAATTCAAATTTTTGGTTACTAGTTTTCTTTTGCATATTCAAATCTCACTAAAGTATTGGAATATCTTAGCTTTCTGATTTACATATGCAAATTTAAAGATTCAGATCTGATTATTAAAGTATTATTTTACAAGATCTGACTACAAGCAAGTACTAGTTCGATTCCTAAAATTTTCTACTTTTAAGGTACTTAAATATTTTTGACCAAATTTTTATGTTTTAATCTGTTTTTTTATAATATTTAATAAAATTTTGCTCGCTGTTTTGCAGCAGAGATTGGTCTAATAAAGGGGCACTCTGGCGAAATTTTGAAGATCCAAATCAAACCAAAAGCCCCTCTTTTCATACTTCTTTCATTGGCCACTTCTTAAAGGCCCTTAATTGTAAAAGCTTGTTGTTTCCTATTCTACAAAGGAGCACAAGTATTTTTTATTTCAAAATCATTGTAAAAAGAGAGGCAAGTGGGCAGCCAAGTGCCCACACCCCATCCCCCCAGGGGGGATTCAAACTGTGTCACTTTTTTCATTTTTTTTAGTTTTTCCGGTTATTTTAAAGTTCCTAAAGTAAAATTAATCAATCCAGCAATGTTTCTCGCTAACGAGAGTATCGACATCGAGATTTAAAATACTCATATGTAGCTTTAAAAAACTTAAAATATCCAAGACTTCAAGGCCTCGTATGCTCTTGTGACCACTGCAGGCCTTTGGCTGGATTGGTGGGACAATAAAAAAGGGATTGAAGTGACTAGTAATTAGTAAAACACATCAATTAATCCCTACAAGTGAAAATCCGACACTTATGCGATTTTACCAAGTTGTGGGGAAATTCTGCAAGTGAAGCGGGAACCACTAGAAAGTGATCGGAGGATACCGTTAGGCTACACCCTCGTTTGGTGTAGTGTTGAACATTGCTTTGCGACTCCATCTAGCCCACATGTCACTGTGAGAGCCACTTCTTGGTAAATCCGGACACATTCCTCCCACCTCCAGGTATATCTGGAATACCACCTTCCCGTCGTAAGAAAGATCATTACCACATTAATAATAAAATTTACCAAGAATTGACACACTCCCTAATTACTCACTTAAATAAATCTTAAAACCAGTGTTGAAAAACTCTCCGAAAAATCGCCGACTTTTTAAAAAGTCGCGAGTTTTCCCTAAGCTGAAAAATCGTGACTTAAATAATCTTTTAACCAGTGTTGAAAAACTTTCCAAAAAATCGCGACTTTTTCCAAAAAGTCACCAAGGCTAAAAATGGCAAGTCCCGACTTTTTCCAAAAAGTCCCAACTTTTCTCGACTTTTTCCAAAAAATCTCCATTTTTGCTAAAATGGCTAATTTTCCAAAAAATTGCCATTTTAGCCATTTTGTTGTATATTAACACCTTTTCTCTACCGTATAACTATTTCAAAAACTTTGTTGTATTTGAATATCAAACCATGCAAAGATAATCTATACAAAATATGTATTTGTTTATCAAAGATCACAATGGTAATTGAATTACTTTTTTCGCTATTAGGGAATTTTTTGAGCAAACATATTTTGAGTGATTATCATAGCACATGTAGGAAAAAGAGAGCAATGTTTCAAGTGGTAGATGAGTTAGGGCTAAATGTGAGGCTCATGTCGGAAATTCAATTTGGGAGGAGTGAAAAATACATCTATGATTTATCACCAATACAAAACAAGAAATATATTTAATGGCTGATAACCAAATCAATAATATATACCTTTCAAAATTTAGGTTTAAGTCATAAGATGGAGGGACAAATAAAAAGCATTTATGAAAACCTTATATAAACCTAACCATTGGAGTAGGGAAAAATATGAAGTATGAATGGAAAACTCGGGAAGAGAGCATTGATATTAGATAGCTAGATGCTAGTTTTCCTTGAATACATTTATATATGTGATGTCATGTTGTATTGGTTATCCACTTTTGAGTCCTTGATTGGACAACTATGATGTTTCATGATACAATATCGACTTTGATGTATCATTTTACATTTGGCATGAGTATATGATGATGATATATATCAATGCTTTCTCAATATTTATGTTCCAATGTGTTTATCTGATGTTATTGTTGCTTTAAATGTTTAAAATTCTGAAAAAAATGAATGTATTTTGTATTTTTTAATGTTTGCCGACTTTTGCTGATTTTTCCCGTTTTTTCGCTGATGTTGCCGAGAAGTTGTATTTGGGACCCTTGCCAACTTTTTCAACATTGCTTAAGACTGACCAACTAACACATCTGCAATACTTCACGAGACTCCACTAGCAACCCTTTACATAAGCACTCCATTGGCACTGGTCTATACTGACAAACTTGCTTATTTTATGATTAAGTTAATCATTGTGGTGGAATGTTGTTATGCTAGTCATTTAAATCATTTTACAGTTATCTTTGTTTCAAGGTTTTATTTATTTCATCTCCTAGTCTAATTGTTATATTGTTATAGATTAAACACCATAGTTTGTTTTACTAGGGACCACCCCCTTGGCTTCGCTAGGAGAGAGCCTAGACGAAGGAGTCTAAATCAAGTGACAACAATTGACTCTTGCTTGCCCCCAAGGTCACAGCCAGTGGCTTGAAGATTTCTGCCACGTGACCCGAGGTGGGAATTAGGCAGCAACAAGACCATGTGATATATACCCTAGAGTGAGGTTGGACATTTGACTTGACCATACTTGGGTTGAGGAGCATACTTTATAAGCGTTGGTGATGGACTTGGAAAATATGTTGCCGAGGGGCATTGAAGCTCAGAGACGATATTGGCACACATGTTGAGGATCGTTGGGCACAAGAGGACATTTTGTAGAAATTTCAGCACTCTCCCAACTCGGTTATCAACTCTGTTTATAAGATTGTTTAATGCCCAACCCAATTTGTATGTGTGTTGCAAATTAGATTTTTCTCATAAACAATGGGGGCTGAAACACAAGAAGAGCTTCTACAACATTTTCATGAACAGAAAATGAACATGTATTCAACCATAAATTTAAGACAATATTTTTGGTGCAATGACCCAGGAAAAACCCCAACCTCCAGGGAAAGCCTGTGAGAGAGAAATTTTTATTATCTGGAAAATTTACAGCAATAGATAAAAAAAAATTCAAACCATTTTATCTCAACCGAATGAAAATATTTTGCCTTGTTTTCCATGCCAAACAAAAAAAACGCAAACTCAAAAATTTTATGTTCTCTGCCTCGTTTTTCGTGCTACTAGATGGACTGTACGACAGCCATACAGAAGAGCTGTACGTCATGTCTGTACAGTCTTGTCTCAGGAATCGTGCCTGCAATAAATGCCTTAGGATTCGTGTCCACGTTTTCTACCTCGAAAACCGTGTTGTACTTTTGCTTCGAGATCCATGTTGCTGTACAAAATCTGTACCGTACGGCCGATACGAAACAACGATAAATGCGGCTGTACCTTGCCTCGATTTCCATGCCTTGCTGTTGTTGTTTCCTTCCTCAATCTGCGTGCCAAGAGAAAAAAAACTACTGCTGCTATTTTTCTCCTCTTTCTCAGAAAATGGCTCTCTCTTCTCTCAAATGCAAAAAGTGCCACTTCACTTGAAAACTTTCATTTTTTGTGAAAAAATTTGGGTGAATGAAAAGCCATCTAATCCTAGGGCTCAAATTAGTCTAGATGAGTGGTTGTGATTAAAAACACTTTTCTCCACAAAATAATTAATTTCACTCACTTATTAAATATTTCACTTAAAAGTGCACTTTAGTCTCTAAAGTGCAATTAATGCTAATCTCAAGTCATTAATATAAAGTCCAAAATTCAAATGACTCAAACCCCTTTTCCTAGTGACTTAGGCAAATGTCACTTAGGGGAACAACTTCTAGGTAAAAATCAACACTCCCTCTTACTGAGGAAGTTGTTCTTCGCCACACCCAACTTGTCTCTGAAGTGAATAAACTTGCCTCTTCCAAGAGACTTTGTCAGGATATCTGCAACTTGCCTCTTCCAGACCATACTCCACTGTCCCTGCAAGGTATCTCAACACATGTTTTGTGGCTACCCAGTGCATCCTCCTAGGCTCCACCATGAACTGACAGAGAGTGTAACCGCAAAACACAAATCTGGCCTAGAGTTGACCAGATACATCAAAGAACCAATGAGCTTACGATATAGTGTAGGATCCACCAACTCTCCCTCAGAAGCATGAAACGTCTTCTAATTGGTGATCATCGGTGTAGACATCGGCCTGCAATCCTCCATCTGAAATCTCCTCAGAATATCAACTGCATACTTTTCTTGTCCCAGGAAAATATGTCCACGCTCCTGCCAAACCTCCAATCCTAACAAATAGTGCATCAACCCAATGCTCGTCATCTTGTACTCTGAAGCAAGATCTCTCTTGCAAACTGCAATAGGCTTCTTTCTTATGATAAATAAGTCATCCACATATAACAAAAGAATGAGCGGATCATCTCCAACCACAATGAAATAGAGATTTGGATCTGCCTCACTCTTCTTAAAATCCATCCGCTGCAAGTAAGAGTCAATCCTGGAGTACCCAGCTCTAGGAGCTTGCTTCAACCATAGTATTAAAAATCGTCCAAACCGGAATCGGAACCGGTCGGTTCACCGGTTTGGAACCAAACCGGGTCAAACTGGTCGGGTAACTGGATCGGAGACCGGTTAGTTACCGAACCAGCCGGTTTGGAAAAAGGCAAATTTTTTTGTTTTTTTAGTTATTTTTTATTTTATTTTATAAATGTTTCCTAACCTAAAGCTAAACGGTTCCCTAACTCCTAACCTAGGTCCTATCCTATTCCCTAACCTAATGCACAACTACAAAAAGGTCACTACCTGCTAATCTTGAACTGTACAAGTAAATGCCTTTGAATGCTTGTCAAGCATGCACTTGGTGAATTTCATATGAAACAATAAAATCACTTATATCAGCAGTGCATGTTTTGTGTATGTCTGCAATAGAAAACCCCAAACAAAACCAATGTTTAAAGACATCAATCAACCTCCGGATTAGTCATTCTGTGTACTGTTGTTGAAGCTTGAGATCAGAGAGAAGAAAATAAAACTTTGCATGGGCTGTCAGTACTGTGGATGGCCTTCAAAACTCGAGACTGTTTATGTTGATAAAACCCCACAGAATTCAACTGTAGAAAGGGCTTGGTATCATCAATTGTTGGTGAAGGAAGGCAATAATGAAACATTACCCAAACAAATATCAAGCATCAAAACACAGATTGTTTAGGCACTCCAAAACTCAAACTGTTGATGACCACCAAATTTTGGGACTGTGTAGTGTGAAAATCCTCCAACACCTCGAATCTCTGCTGCTGGAAATTCAGACTGTTTGCTGTCTTGTGAACGAGATGTCACCAAACTTCATCCAACAATTCGGGACTGGTGCACAATTGTCAACTTTTGGATGTGGATAAAAAGGTCACTACCTGCTAATCTTGGTTAATTTGTCTTCAATGCCTTGGAATCATGGATTATAATCTTGAAAATGTTGTTTTCCTTTAAAATTTAAGTATTTGATGTATTTTTTAGCAAACCGATTCATTAAATTCAAATCGGCCGATTTATGACCGATTCATTACCGATTCCGATTCCGATTCCGAGTTGACCCTCGACCGATTCCGAGTCCGATTCCGATTTTTAAAACTATGGCTTCAACCCATACAAGGCTTTCTTTTGCCTGCACACATGAGACTCTCTCATGAATCTCAAACCCTTGAGGCTGCTCAACATAAACCTCCTCCTGTATGATTCCATTGAGAAATGCGGTCTTCACATCCATCTAATGGATCTTCCAACCCATTTCCGCATCAATGGAAATCAAAGCCCCGATAGAAGTATAACGAGCAACCGGTGCAAAGGTCTCATCATAATCAAATCCCTCAACCTGTAAAAACCCCCACGTCATAAACTGGGCCTTGTACTTCTCCACACTACCATTTGCTGAATGTTTTAGCTTGTAAAGCCAACGAGAAGTAACCACTGACTTTCCCTCACATCTCGGAACAATCTCCCAAACATCGTTCTTCATGATGGAATGGTACTCTTCCATCATGGCATCTCTCCAAACATGATGCTGAGAGGCCTCCTCAAATGTAAAAGGCTCTGAATCACGGAGACTAGCAACTAATGCCATACCCAAACTGTCTGGCATCTGAGTAGCTCTCACTAGCTCCTTGGGTGTTCCAAACTCCTTTGCTTCCTTCGAGGTGTCTCGAAGCCACTTAGGCTTCTTCTTCCTTGAAGACTACTCCCACACTAGTCTGTCCTCATCTGATGAACTCCGAGAGGTAGAAACCCCAATAACCTGTGAACTAGAAGCTAGAGTACCAACAACTGGTGAACCTTGTGATACTGGAGAATCTGTGCCTATACTGTGTGGTCCAGTAACCGCGAAAACCTATGAACCTGTCAACTGCATTGAAGGTACCTGTGAAACTATCTGAGGTGTGGGAACCTGTTGCTCTCCCTGCTCTAACTCTCTAGACTTCCTGAAGGCCTGCTCCTCAAATCTCACTTCCCTCCTCACAACAACCTTCCTCTGAGAAGGAAGATAATTCCGGAAGGCCTTCGAAGTCTCATCATACCCCACAAAGATGCTTCTCTCTGCTGTGGGCTCAAACTTTGTCCTCTTCTCAGAAGGGACATCTGAATAAGTCAAGCAACCAAATATCCTAAAATGACTCACCTCAGGCTTCTTTCCTGTGAAACTTTCCTCTGGTGTCTTGTTCCCCACGACACGATGGGGACTCCTGTTCTGAAGGTATACAGTTGTGCTACATTCCTCTGCCTAAAGGAAGAAAGGAAGTGACTAATCATGCAACATGACTCTCACAACTCCAACTATAGATTTGTTCTTCATTTCTGCCACTCCATTTTGCTTAGGAGTGTATGGTATCGTCAACTATCTCTGAATGCCCTCCTGTCTGCAATAGTCATCAAACTCCTTGGAGGTATACTCACCCCTGTTATCTTCTCTGAATGCCCGAATCTTCCTCCCTATTTGGTTCTCCACAAGAGCTTTGAACTCTTGGAACCTCTACAAGACCTCCTCAGATTTCTTTCTCTTCAGGAAGTAGATCCAGGTCTTCCTAGAATGGTCATCGATGAATTTCACATCATACTCTAACCCCCTCAGAGAAACAACTGACATAGGTCCACACAAATCAAAATGAATCAAATCAAGAACTCCTGCTGACCTGCTATCACTGCTTGTGAAAGCAATCTTGGTGTATTTTTCCAAAGCACACCCCCTGCATACCTCACTGTGCTCCATGTTGAACTCTGGCAAACCTGTAACCATATACCTCAACATACACAAAGATGGATGATGCAGATGAGCCATCCTCCCGTGCCATAGTTCACAATCCTCCTGTGCCACATCTCACAAAGCTCGTTGTTGCTGCTATGTGCCAAAGCATGTTGGGGCTGAAATAAGAGCTTGTACAGTTTCCCACATCTGACTCCAATGGTGTACGAAGCAGATAGTCCCACAATCTTGGGAAAAACACGTACATGTCCACCTAGGAAGGACACCCCAAGACCTCTATCCTCGATCATGGAAACTGAGATCAAGTTCTTCTTCAGCACAGGTACATATAATACATTTCTAAAAATCATGGGACTCATGGTCTCTCTTTGAAAAATAATGGTCCCACGCCCGACTGCTCTGACAACTGTGTCATCCCCCAACACTACCTCCACATCAATCTATGCCTGTGAAAGCTTAGAGAACATCTCTCGAGCACTTGTCATGTGGCTCGAAGCTCCACTATCAATATACCACATGCTGGTGGTGGATGCACTCAAGGAATGGCCTGTCAACAAGGAATACTCTCTCTCAAAATCAACATCTGCATAGGTGATGTTGGATCTCTCAAATCTCGCTGTAAACTCCTCCACCTCTGCCGAAGCTGTTGTCTGCTGTTGCTTCTTCTTCTTCTTCTGTGGACAACGCCCAGCATAGTGTCAAAACTTTTGGCAAGCGAAGCACTTCACGGTGCTCAAATCCTTCTTCTGCCCATCTTGTTGCTTAGGCCCACCCTTAAAGGCGCCCTTCTTGAACTTCTTCTTCCCCTTTGCAGTTAATGCCACATTCTCCTCATCCTCCCTACTTGTAGAAGCGCTTCGCTGCACAAGACCTCTCCGGGTCTCTTCCTGACAAAAAATCATCACAAATCCTTTCCCATGTAGTTAAGTTCTCCCTAGCCACTAGAGCCTCCACAAACACAACCCAAGGCTTTGAAACCCCATTCAAAGTTGTCCGCACTAGCTCCGCATTAGGTACAACCTCCCCCACTACTGCAAGCTCATCTCTCACCTGAGAGATCCTAGTAAGGTAAGATATCAAAGCCTCCACTTTGGCCATCTTGACAATTTTCAATTTCTCCCTCAAAACCATCTTCCTATTCTCATTTGAGCTTTGAAACAAGCTGGTCAAAGCATCCAACATCTGATATACACGGGTCTTACTCTAGATGTGTGGAATCACATGGTATTTCACTGCATCTAGGATTATTCTTCTAGCTTTTATGTCCATGTTGAAGGCAGAAAGTGTTGCTGCCTCGGCGAAAGGGGAAACAACAATAGGAACTGTTGTACTGTTATGAACCACCTCATCCCACAACTCATTCTCCTCCAATATCAACACTAGTCTAGCTTTCCATGGGACAAATTCCCAGACCCATCAAGTCGATCTTCCAACCTAAGACTTGTAGCCATTTTCTATGCAAAGTTCAAGTTTCAACAAGGTGCTGCCCACTGACAAAAGAAATCACTGAAGTCTAAAATTTTTCACTGCGTATAAATCTGCCCTCTCTTTAACAAAGCTCTGATACCATATAGAAATTTCAGCACTCTCCCAACCCGGTTATCAACTCCGTTTATAACATTGTTTAATGCCCAACCCAATTTGTATTTGTATGTTTGTTGCAAATTAGATTTTTCTCATAAACAACAAGGACTGAAACACAAGAAGGGCTTCTACAACATTTTCATGAACATAAAATAAACCACATTCAACCATAAATTTCAAACACGGTGTTTTTGGTCCAATGATCCAGGAAAAACCCCAACCTCCGGGAAATACTTGTGAGAGAAATTTATGGAAAATTTACAGCAATAGACAGAAAAATTTTCAAACCAACTTATCTCAGCCGGATGAAAATATTCTGCCTCATTTTCCGTGCCAAACTGAAAAAATGCAAACTGAGAAATTTTATGTTCTCTACCTTGATTTTCGTGCTATTGTAAGGACTATACAGCAACCATACGGCCTGTCTATAAGGTCATGTCTTGGGAATCGTGCCTGCAATAAATGCCTCGAGATTTGTGCCCATGTTTTCTACCTCGAAAAACGTGCTGCAATCTGCCTTGAAAAACGTGTTGTACTTTTTCCTTGGGATCAGTGTTGTACGAAATCTGTACCGTACAATCGATACAGAACAACAATAAATGTTGCAGTACCTTGCCTTGGTTTTTATGCCCTATTGCTGTTGTTTCCTTTTCAATCTGCATGCCAAGGGAAAAAAACTACTGCTGCTATTTTTCTCCTCTTTCTAAGAAAATGGCTCTCTCTTCTCTCAACTGCAAAAAGTGTCCTCTTCACTTGGAAACTTTCTTTTTTGGTGAAAAAATTAGGGTGAATGAAAAGCCATCTGATTCTAGGGCTCCGATTAGTCTAGATAAGTGGTTGTGATTAAAAACACTTTTCTCTACAAAATAATTAATTTCACTCACTTATTAAATATTTCACTTAAAGCGCACTTTTTTCTCTAAAGTGCAATTAATGCTTATCTCAAGTCATTAATATAAAGTCCAAATGACTCAAACCCCTTTTCCTAGTGACTTAGGCAAATGTCACTTAGGGGAACAACTCCTACGTAAAAATCAACACTCCCTCTTACCGAGGAAGTTGTTCTTCACCACACCCAACTTGTCTTTGAAGTGAATAAACTTGCCTCTTCCAAGAGACTTTGTCAAGATATCTGCAACCTGCTGATCGGTGGAAATGTATTGCAATGTCACTTCTCCTCTCTGAACATAATCACGAATGAAATGATACCTGATCTCAATATGCTTTGACCTGTCGTGAAATACATGATTCTCAGAGAGCTGTATGCAACTCTG
The DNA here is from genome assembly GCA_001517045.1 of Pseudotsuga menziesii. Taxonomy (NCBI): domain Eukaryota; kingdom Viridiplantae; phylum Streptophyta; class Pinopsida; order Pinales; family Pinaceae; genus Pseudotsuga; species Pseudotsuga menziesii. The sequence goes on from LPNX010600575.1 coordinate 76,010, forward strand.
ATTGTCACAGTAAATCATCGTAGGCCTCAGCTCCTAATCAAATAAATCAACCAATAACTTGCGAAGCCACAATGCCTCACAACTGGCCTGACTGGTTGCCATATACTCATACTGCAGAACTCAAAGAAATAGACTTTTGCTTCCGATTGAACCACAACACTGCTGTCGAGCCCAAACTGAAACAACATCCGAAAGTGCTTTTCTGCTTTGCCACACTGCCTGCCCAATGTAAATCTGTGAAGCCAATCAATCTGATCCCATCCAATCTCCTGTAGTCCAGACCATAATCCACTGTCCCTGCAAGGTATCTCAACACATGTTTTGTGGCTACCCAATGCACCCTCCTAGGCTACACCATGAACAAACTGAGAGTGTTCCCCACAAAACACAAATCTAGCCTAGAGTTGACCAAATACATCAAACAACCAATGAGCTGATGATATAGTGTAGGATCCACCAACTCTCCCTCAGAAGCATGAAGCTTCTTCCAATTGGTGACCATTGGTCTAGACATCGACCTGCAATCCTCCATCCGAAATCTCCTCGTAATATCAACTGCATACTTTCCCTGTCCCAGGAAAATATGTTCAGTCTCCTGCCAAACCTCCAATCCCAAAAAATAGTGCATCAATCCAATGTCCGTCATCTCGTACTCTCAAGCAAGATCTCTCTTGCAAACTGCAATAAGCTTCTCTCCTCCTATGATAAATAAGTCATCCACATATAACAGAAGAATGAGCGGATCATCTCCAACCATGATGAAATAGAGATTCGGATCTGCCTCACTCTTCTGAAAACCCATCCACTGCAAGTAAGAGTCAATCCTGGCGTACAAAGCTTTGGGAGCTTGCTTCAGCCCATACAAGGCTTTCTTCAACATGCACACATGAGACTCTCTCTCATGAATCTCAAAGCCCTGAGGTTGCTCAACATAAACCTCCTCCTGTATGATTCCATTGAGAAATGCGGTCTTCACAACCATTTGATGGATCTTCCAACCCATTTCCGCAACAATAGAAATCAAAGCCCTGATAGAAGTATAACGAGCAACCGATGCAAAGTTCTCATCATAATCAACTCCCTCAACCTGTGAAAACCCCCGCGCCACAAACCGAACCTTGTACTTCTCCACACTACCATCTGCAGCATGTTTTAGCTTGTAAAGCCAACGAGAAGTCACCATTGACTTCCCCTCGGGTCTCGGAACAATCTCCGAAACATCATTCTTCATGATGGAATGGTACTCTTCCATCATGGCATCTCTCCAAACATGATGCTGAAAGGCCTCCTCAAATGTAAAAGGCTCTGAATTACAAAAACTAGCAACTAATGCCATACCCAATCTGTCTGGCATCTGAATAGCCCTCACTGGCTCCTCAGGTGTTCCAAACTCCTTTGCTTCCTTCAAGGTGTCTCGAAGCCACTTAGGCTTCTTCTTCCCTGAAGACTGCTGCTATGTGCCAAAGTATGTTGGCGCTGAAATAAGAGCTTGTACAGTTTCCTACATTTGACTCCAATGGTGTATGAAGCAGATGGTCCCACAGTCTTAGTAAAAACATGCACATGTCCATCTAGGAAGGGAACCCCAAGACCTCTATCCTCGATCATGGAAACTGAGATCAAGCTCTTCTTCAGCCAAGGTACATAGTACATCTCTCAAAATCATGGGACTCATGGACTCTCTCTGAAAAAGTAATGGTCCCACGCCCAACTGCTCTGACAACTATGTCATCCCCCAACACTACCTCCACATCAATCTCTATCTGTGAAAGCTCGGAGAACATCTCTCTAGCACCTGTCCTGTGGCTCGAAGCTCCACCATCAATATACCACGTGTTGGTGGTGGATGCACTCAAGGAATGGCTTGTCAACAAGGAATACTCCCTCTCAATATCAACCTCTGCACTGGTGATGATGGATGCTCCAATCTATCAACATGCCCAGTGAAGAGAGAAAACTCTCTCTCAAATCTTGCTGTAAACTCCTCCACCTCTGCTGAAGTTGTTGTTTGTTGCTGCTTCTTCTTCTTCTTTTGTGGACACTGCCCAACATAGTGTCCAAACTTTTGACAAGCGAAGCACTTCACAGTGCTCAAATCCTTCTTTTGCCCCTCCTGTTGCTTAGCCCCACCCTTCTTGGGGCCCTTCTTGAACTTCTTCTTCCCCTTTGCAGTCAATGCCACATTCTCCTCATCCTCCCTACTAGTAGAAGTGCTTCACTGCACAAGACCTCTCCCGGTCTCCTCCTGAACAAAATCATCACAAATCCTTTCCCATGTAGGTAAGTTCTCCCTAACCACTAGAGCCTCCACAACCACAGCCCAAGGCTTTGAAACCCCATTCAAAGTTGTTCGCACTAGCTCCGCATTAGGAACAACCTCTCCCACTGCTGCAAGCTCATCTCTCACCTGAGAGATCCTAGTAAGGTAAGATATCACAATCTCTGCTTTGGCCATCTTGATACTTTTCAACTTCTTCCTCAAAACCATCTTCCGATTCTCATTTGAGCTTTGAAACAAGTTGGTCAAAGCATCCCACATCTGATATGCATGGGTCTTACTCGACAAGTGTGGAATCACATGGTCTTTCACTACATCTAGGATTATTCTTCTAACTTTTATGTCATTCTTATTGAAGGCAGAAAGTGTTGTTGCATCAGTGGAAGGGGGAACAACAATAGGAACTGCTGTAGTGTTATGAACCACCTCATCCCACAACTCATTCTCCTCCAATATCAACACTAGTCTAGCTTTCCATGGGACATAATTCCCATCCCCATCAAGCCTATTCTCCAACCTAATCCCTGTAGCCATTTTCTATGCAAAGTTCAAGTTTCAATAAGGGGCTGCCCACTGACAAAAGAAATCACTGAAGTCTAAAGTTTTTCTCTGTGTATAAATCTGCCCTCTCTTTAACAAAGCTCTGATACCATGTAGAAAGTTCAAAACTCTCCCAACCGGGTTATCAACTCCGTTTATAACATTGTTTAATGCCCAACCCAATTCGTATGTTTGCTGCAAATTAGATTTTTCTCATAAACGTTAAGGACTGAAACACAAGAAGAGCTTCTACAACATTTTCATGAACAAAAAATAAACCACATTCAATCATAAATTTCAGACACAGTATTTTTGGTACTATGACCCAGGCAAAACCCCAACCTATGGGGAAACCTTGTGAGAGAGAAATTTTTATTATCTGAAAAATTTATAGCAATAGACAGAAAAATTTTCAGACCAACTTATCTCAACTGGATGAAAATATCCTGCCTCGTTTTCTCTGCCAAACAGAAAAAATGCAAACTCAAGAATTTTCTCTTCTCTGCCTCGATTTCTTTGCTGCTGTAGAAACTCTACAGAAGCCGTACGTACGACCTATATGGTCCTATCTCAAGAATCATGCTGCAATAAGTGCCTCGAGATTTGTGCCCACGTTTCTGCCTTGAAAACCATGTTGCAATCTGCCTCGAAAACCGTGTTGTACTTTTTCCTCGGGATCCATGTTATACGGAATCCATACCATTCGGTCGATACAAAACAACAATAAATGCTGTTGTACCTTGCCTCGATTTTCGTGCCCTGCTGCCGTTGTTTCCTTCTTCGATTTGCATGCCAACAGAACAAAAACTACTACTGCTATTTTTCTCCTCTTTTTCAGAAAATGGCTCTGTTATCTCAAATGCAAAAAGTGCCTTTTCACTTGGAAACATTCATTTTTTGTGAAAAAATTAGGGTGAATGAAAATCCATCTAATCCTAGGGCTCAGATTAGTCTAGAAGAGTGGTTGTGATTAAAATCACTTTTCTCCACAAAATAATTAATTTCAGTCACTTTTTAAATATTTCACTTAAAGTGCACTTTATTCTCTAAAGTGTAATTAATGCTCATCTCAAGTCATTAATATAAAGTCCGAGAGACTCAAACCCCTTTTCCTAGTGACTCAGGCAAAATGTCACTTAGGGGAACAACTCCTAGGTAAAAATCAACACTCCCTCTTACTGAGGAAGTTGTTCTTCACCACACCCAACTTGTCTTTGAAGTGAATACACTTGCCTCTTCCAAGAGACTTTGTCAAGATATCTGCAACCTGCTCATCAATGGAAATGTACTGCAATGTCACTGCTCCTCTCTGAACATAATCACAAATGAAATGATACATAATCTCAATATGCTTTGACATGTTGTGAAATACAGGATTCTCAGAGAGCTGTATGCAACTTTGATTGTCATAGTAAGTCACCGTAGGACTCGGTTCCTGATCAAATAAATCAACCAACAACTTGCGAAGCAACGGCGCCTCACAACTGGCCTAACTGGCTGCCATATACTCGGCCTCTGCAAAACTCAAAGCAACAGACTTTTGCTTCTGACTAAACCACGACATTGTTGCCGTGCCCAAACTAAAACAACATCCGGAATTGCTCTTCTGGTCTGCCACACTGCCTACCCAATCTAAATCTGTGAAGCCAATCAATTTGATCCCATCCGATCTCCTGTAGTCTAGACCATACTCCATTGTCCCTACAAGGTATCTCAACACATGTTTTGTGGCTACCCAATGCACCCTCCTAGGCTCCACCATGAACTGACTGAGTGTGTTAACCGCAAAACACAAATCTGGCCTAGATTTGACCAGATACATCAAAGAACCAATGAGTTGACGATATAGTGTAGGATCCACCAACTCTCCCTCAGAGGCATGAAGCTTCTTCCAGTTGGTGACCATCGGTGTAAACATCGGCCTCCAATCCTCCATCTGAAATCTCATCAAAATATCAACTGCATACTTTCCATGTGCCAGGAAAATATGTCCAGGCTTCTGCCAAACCTCCAATCCCAAAACATAGTGCATCAACCCAATGTTCGTCTTCTCGTACTCTGAAGCAAGATCTCTCTTGCAAACTGCACTAGGCTACTCTCCTCCAGTGATAAATAAGGCATCCACATATAAGATAAGAATGAGCGGAGCATCTCCAACCATGATAAAATAGAGATTCGAATCTGCCTCCCTCTTCTGAAAACCCATCCGCTGCAAGTAAGAGTCAATCCTAGAGTACCAAGCTCTAGGAGCTTGCTTCAGCCCATACAGGGCTTTCTTCAGCCTGCACACATGAGACTTTCTCTCATGAATCTCAAAGCCCCGAGGCTGCTGAACAAAAACCTCCTCCTGTATGATTCCATTGAGAAATGCGCTCTTCACATCCATCTGATGGATCTTCCAACCCATTTCCACAACAATGGAAATCAAAGCCCTAATAGAAGTATAACAAGCAACCGATGCAAAGGTCTCATCATAATCAACTCCCTTAACCTGTGAAAAACCCCCGCAACACAAATTGAGCCTTGTACTTCTCCAAACTACCATCGACACCATGTTTTAGCTTGTAAAGCCAACGAGAAGTCACCACTGACTTCCCCTCAGGTCTCAGAACAATCTCCCAAACATCGTTCTTCATGATGGAATGGTACTCTTCCATCATGGCATCTCTCCAAACATGATGCTGAGAGGCCTCTTCAAACGTAAAAGGATTTGAATCACGAAGACTAGCAACTAACGCCATACCTTATCTGTCTGGCATCTCAATAGCCCTCATTGGCTCCTTGGGTGTTCCAAACTCCTTTGCTTCCTTCAAGGTGTCTTGAAGCCACTTAGGCTTCTTCTTCCTTGAAGACTGTTCCCACACTGGTCTGTTCCTTGGGTGTGTGACTTCTAGGGACACAACGCTGCAACTGGAAAAGCACCAATCCAAAAGGGAAGGCCTGCCAACCGTGACAAGGGTTGGCCTGCCTATATTAGCATGCAAATTAGAGGCAGGAAACTCTACTAGTAAATTGATCATTTAGGTCTGCAGGCACAGTCCATGAGGAGCATATTTTGCTATGTTTCTCTAATCAAGAAATATCTGTTCAGATAATATGCCAATTCCAGAATAGATAAAAACATGCTAGTGGCAAAACAATGTTTGTTAAATATTTTACGTAGCATGTTCCTTTGGTTAGATAAATCTATGTACACACTTGTTTTGAAATGTACAGATTTGAATAGCAACTTCGGTTTGAAATGTTTAGATTTGAATAGCAACATCCCCCCCCCTTCTTTTACGCCCCTTGGCTCTATGGTGATCCAAGAAATCCACAGGATTATTCTAAATCAGCGCTACCATCCATATGTGTTTCAGTGCCCTCTTTTATTTTCAAGTAAAATGAAATTAAACAGGGAGACATTTGCATAAGCACACAAACAGATGCACAAATAAATAAAGGGATCTTAGAAGTGGGGTTGACAATGTTTTGAACTGACATCTTAAATAGTTTGTGCCCAAATTTGTGATGCGGGCTCCAAAAAGATCCAGATGTGTCAAGCCTGTCAGACCTGCAAAACAACATGGGCATCATTTGAAATTTAGTTTAACTGCTAACTTTAGTCTCTGATACATTCAAATATCCATTTTATTTGAACAACTATTATTTGTTGCATAAATCACAACATAAATATAAATGTTCCAAGCCATGCATATGAAAAGCAAGCTGGGCATTTGAGAATGTTAAATATCTAAAACACTGACACGAGTGCCAACAGATTTTTTTGAAAGGAAACACTCCTAGAGTATATCCGGGTATGCTAAAATTTCTTCCTAGAAATGATTTATTAGAAAAAATTAATCATTCTATTTAAATCTGAATTTAAAATGAAATTGCTGATAAAAAAAGCCATGGTAGAGAATGAGTAAAGAGAGTTAACCTTTTGCCCTATATGTGCGAACAAAAAATAATATATGTTTAACATATGGATTCCATGGCTGTAGCACAGGCTCACATACAACTTTTTAATGACAGCCTCACATACACCAAGTACAAAACATTCAAAAAAAATCTTACAGAAAAGATATAACGTCCATTCTGTTCAAGAAAAAATGAGTACCTATATTATAATAGAAACTAATACAAAAAATCAGGTGTAGTCGTTATCTTCTGTATTGCTGATCAACTACATGATCAACTAGTCTGCCATTACAGGCTATACATTAGAGAAACTATAGCTCTGTAATTTCAGAATATTAAGCCTCCTGAACATTTCAAATAAACCAAACAGAAACACACAAACTTGGCACTCTTGTTTAAGTAGTGAATTTCTTCACAACTACAGCAGTGGCTGAGAGGATGATGGAGATTTGGAAAGCCTAGTATTGATGCTTGCCATTGTGGTGGTGCCTTGGGTTCTTGATGTTGTTGTTCTATTGTTGATGATTAATTGATGGAGGATGGTGTTGCACTTGTTCATGGTATATAGTTTATCTTCTTCACGAGCCCTCTAGTGTTCTTGATCTTATTTGGCACCCAGATGGCATCATAGCACTTTCGGTATCATCTTTGGTTGAGTGCCCTCCTTGTTACTCTCTTGAAACATGTGTGGTAGCATTCTAGTGACTTGTTGATGGGACCATCCCCTTCCTCATGAGTTGGTTATTTATTGTGACCATTTGTTCTTAAGTTGGATGCTTCTATTTTTTATCGTTCTACTTGGTTCATGGATTGATGAGTTGGCATGGAGGTTGGGGTTTGGTTGTTATGTGGACATTCATTGCACATATGTTGAGGATGTTCACCACTTGGAGTATTGCATATATCTATTTGTTGGTTAAGTGTTTGACCCCTTGATGTATAGAAGCAACATCTTGCACTTGTTGACTTGTTCTACATTCACTGGTTTTTCCTTGATGAGCACCCACCCTTTGGAGGGTTGTTTACAAACTCATATGGGCCATTTTTTATGGGAGGTTTTTGGAAGGGTGTCCTAGCTTTGGGAGCAGTTATCTTTAGACAAAGTGCCCAAAATTGTGTCATCTCAATGCCATTAGATGCAAAGTGGCCTTGGGATTTCGGAAAAGTGGTTATAATAGAAAATCCAATAAATATTAATTTATACTAGTTTCCATAGGATTTTTTTATTTTTTGGGGCCAACTAGTAATAAAAGTAAATAAAATTTTATTTATTTATTTCAAAAGGAATGGTCAACATTTGGATATATTTTGGAATGTGGATGGGCTAGGTCAACAGCAGTGTGCAGATCAGTTGGTTTACTAGTTCAGAGCACGTATAGGCATATATTTTGGACCCCTTGTTGTGTGCATGCTCTCAACAATGCGCTGAGAGACATTGGAAAAATTGATTGGGTAACCACCTTGGTATCGGCTGCAAGGGATGTGCAGATGTTTATCTGCAACCACCACACCTCCTTAGCCATGTATAGGGCTCACTCGAGGAAGGAATTCCTCAAGCCCACAGATACTAGATATGCCAGCTATTTTCTCTTATTGGAGAGGATGTTGGAGATACAACCAGCATTGCAGGCCATGGTTGTGACTCCAGAGTGGAACAGGTGGACAGAGTCCAAGACAGAGGAGGGGAAGAGGATCAGGCTTCAGATATTAGATAACGATTGGTGGGTAGATTGTAGTTATTTGGTCTCATTCTTGCGCCCTATAGTTGAGGTCATTCGCTACACTGACACTGATTCTCCTAGTCTTGGAGAAATCTATGAGACTTTTGACAGCATGTTGGGCAAGGTAAGGGAAGCTATTCACCAAAAAGAGCCCTCCTTGGAGTTCTACACGAACCAAATTTGACCCATTATTCAGCGTAGGTGGGACCGAATGAACACACCTTTGCACATGGCAGCTTATGCACTAAACCCAAAATGGTACATTTCTAGGCCTGGTAGAATTGCTCCCATTCAGGATCCGGAGATCAAGAAGGGCTTTCGAACTGCCATTGCAAAGATGTACAGTGAAGAGGAGGGGCAAACACTTCGGAGACAGTGGATTCAGTTTGCAGGTCTCAGAGGTCCCTTCAACAAGCCTGATGCCAAGGCAGACCGTGGCGACTTAGGCCAGGATGACCCCATTGGTTGGTGGGACATGCATGGGGATGAGGCTCCAGAGATCAAACATCTTGCTATTTGTTTGTTGTCTCAGATTGCTAGTTCCTCTGCAGCTGAGTGGAATTGGTCCACCTATAGCTTCATTCACTCTATCAAGAGGAATAGACTTACCTCTAGGAGAGATGAGAAGCTAGTTGTAGTGCACAGTGCCCTTCGTCTTGCACACAGGAAGACACCAGAGTATCGGATGGGACCTGCTGTACGATGGGATGTGGATCCAGAGGACGAGGCACAGATAGATGAGGATGGAGCGAATGAGATGCTACATGGTTTGGTTGGTGTGCCATTGGTTACTCCTGAGAGTGACTCAGATACAGATGATGACATTCCCATTGATGGTCCCGATGCCTTCATGCAGCAGATGGATGCAGAGGACCAATCAATGGAGTTGACTCCTTGATGCTTGTTTTGTTATGATTTCTTTAAGCTACTTTTAAGTTTTAGTTATCAGTGTCCATTATTACTTGTTACTATGTTAGTTAAAGACTTAAAGTTTTACTCTTGACTCTAAATATTGATCAGTGATCACTAATGACCAAGTCTTTGACTCTTTCCTATGGCTATTTTAAATTTTTGTCTTTTTGAGCAATCTTAGTTTAGTAATTTAGTATTGTCTATTGATGTTTCACTGTTTTAGTCTCTATTTCTGTTTCAAACTTAGTATTTAAAAATTAAAATGCATGCTATATATTATAATTTATATCATTGATTCAAGTTTTCAATTAGAATTTAGAATGGCTGAGATTTAAATATCAAATTTGAAATATGAATATCAAGGTTGAAAGGACAAATTGTACAATTTGAAAATGTTCATGATGCAGAATCAATAATCAATGAATCATTGAATTGTCACTTGTGTATGTTTGTAACATGCTTGTTAGATTATCATTAAATTGCTAGTTTTAAAATTTTAATTTACATTGTTAGGATTTATGATATTTATTATCTAGCATTTATAATTTTTATTTTTTTTAATTTTTATGACCTCGACGCCCCCCCGCCCCCCGCCCCCCTCGAATTTCCCTAGAATTTGGGGGTAGTCTCCACACGCCCCCACTGTGCGTTTCCCCGCTCCCATGCTCCCGCGTCCCGGAAACTTGGGGGAACATTGCTATTTAGGGCAGACTTATGTTAAAAGGTATGTATTTTTATTTTTTGTATTTTTATTTTTAATTATTATTTTATTTGGTGTTGACACACACCTTTACCATTTCAATGGTCATCATAAGGTCAACAAAATGTTTTGTCATTTTATTTTTCACACAACCACTCCTATAGGTAAGGGTATCCTCCATAACTTGGGGTTTGTTGGATGTATTTTCTTAATAGTTGTTAACCCATGACTTCTTCAAAAGTCATTCTTAGGGTTTGTCCACACAAACATCAAGCCTCCATCATCCTACACATCCTTCAAGAGTGCAAGGGTCATCAACCCATCATTTAGTGTGTCTAGGTGGCCAAGTGGATGCCATCGTGTCCTTCATCAAGCCATTAGGGCTTGTTCACAAATCACAAGGGCTTCATTAAGGGTCCCACCATCAAGATGCCATCTAACAATGTCAAGAGCAAGTAGTGGGCTCCATGACCTTTACAAGGTATCAGGGTTTTCATCAGGGGTTCCAGGTCTTCGTGGGCTTCTTCATCATACCAAGGAGATGGTCATGGGTTCAATAGCCTGTCAAGGACCATACAAAGTCATCATCATCATATAAGCGCTCCATGACCCAAAAAGGGTTGCAATGTCATCAACCACCAAGTGTGGGTCCAAGGACATCTTCGGGGCTTCTTCATCCACCTCAACCACACCAGGAAACCTCCAGGGGTCAAGATATCACCTATGCGGATGCTAGGCCTTCTTTTGGGGTACCATGACATCATCAGAGCATGAATGACCACATAATGGGTCATTAATGCTTCTCCAACCCATCTAGGGCTTCTCCATCGTCCACATAGGCTTCAACACCATCCTCAGGGTCTTCAGCACCATTAGCAGGGTCTTCAGCATCTTCAGCAAGGTGGTGGCTACAAGATCAAGCCTTGTGGGTATAGGGACCTTGTCAACTAGGTACAAGGTGCTTCAAGGCACAAACCCACCATGTAAGGGGTCCAAGGCACTGCAAGTGAGACTTGGTGGCATCAATGACAACCTGTGGGGCCACTCCAAGTCCATGTTGACATCAATGACAATTTCATCAACAAAAAAATCTCGAAAATCGTGCCCAAAAAAATACCTCGAAAAACGTGCCCAAAATTTCCCACGGGAAACGTGATGTACAGAAATGTAATTTATGTTGTTGTACGGTCTTCAGAAACGTGCCCTCTGCTCTTCTCTCATCCTGCAATTTTTTCTCCTGTTGTGCTCTCCAACTCTCATGAAAAACAAAATGAGACTCAAATGCCTTCCCTTGCTTTTTTGGTGTCTAAATGAGAAAGTTGAATAGTCATCTAATCCAAGGGCCCAAAATGAATTAGATGGATGGATGAGAATAAATGCACTTTTAATTCTCTCCAAAATTAAGTTCACTCACCTCACTTAAATTTATCAAATAGTCACTTTTTTCTCTCAAGTGAAAATTAAAACTTATCTCAACTTTCAAGTTATTAATTGCAAGGGTCACTTTAATTTTCCCCTTTTAATGACAGGTAAAATCACTAGGGGAACACTTTCCTGGGTACAAAAATCAACAAAAACAAGTTTTAGGTCCTGAAAGGTATCACCTGAGGCATGTTAAGGTAAGGGAAAGTGATTGCATTCCACAGGTAAGGTAGGTACACTGAGAATTCTTAACAATTGCCTTGGGCCAATTTTGCGAGGGACTTGGGATGGCTCACCTCAAGGAAACATTTCCCAATATGTATGTATTAGTTCGAGGGGCTTAGGGTTGTCCAAAGGAATCGGAGAAGGTTGGTGTGACATCCCTCTGCTAGTGCATGAGCCTGCAAACCCAACCATACAAGAATCCACACACTATCTTGGGGATCCATTCTCTTTTGAATTTCTTCAACACACTTAATCAGAGATATAACCTGACTATGCAGATTGCTGTGCATTAATGTAATATTTTGCAGTTGAAACCAAGTGTGAGAATAGAACTAATAAAAAGCTTTCTTAATAAAAATGCAGATGTTTGTGACCATTCTTTTGAATATTACTAAGTAGCATTTTCTGCAGATGAAAGTATGAGAATCAAGTTTAATATAAAGCCTCTTTCTGTTAATGAGGGTATATATGTTTCAAATCATTAGTTTGGAACAATTATTAAGTAGTCAGTTGCCTATGCAAACGATGGTCTACTAACGATGTTAAAAGGCTTTGTGAAAGTCTTACTGATTTCATGTTATTGCCGTCCTATTAACAACTCTTGAAAGGCATCCTCTGACAAACATAAAATGCTTACTTGTAAGAGCAGCCAATCCAGCATCTGTAACTTGTCGCGTGTCCAGATTCAGAGATTTAAGTGCTGTCAATCCAGATAGGCTTCGCAAGCCAATATCAGTTACTTGAGTGAATGACAGGTTTAAGCCTTCTAAATTTCTTAAACCTGCACAGATAACAATATCACATCAGAATTCCATTTCTATTTTTCCAGGTGATATTCTAGGGAGAAATTAGCTGCAGGGAAAACAGATCTATAAAATCCATCTTATTTCAATGAATCTAGAATCTTCTAATGGTTATTTCATTGTAAATATAAAGCTTTATCTTGACACTGTATAAAGGCAAGTAAGAACAGACAGATCTTGAATATAATACATCACGTTTTGAAGACCAAGAATGAAAACTCCTTCCATAAATCTAAATTGGAACAGAAGATGAACAAGGTCCATTCGCTCATAAAGATGGAATCCTAGAATGGCAGCAACCATAGCACCATGACAATAGGCTATGAATGGATAAGGGATGAGCTAAGATATTTTCCATCTGAAGAAGAAAGTCCAACTGTTGCTGTAGAGATTTGCTTTAATGCTACCTTTGATATTAAGTGGGTGTACAAACTGAAAAGATTCCACTAAAATAATGATATATTGAATTTTTTATTTTTGTTTTTTGGATTTTGTTACCAAATTTACATAGTGGCCTTTTTAATGCACCTGTCTCAAATATCGAATTGGAACTTAGGTGGGCACTTCAATTTCATGTATAAATAATTGTCACCATTAATTGTATTAATCATTTTGGATAATGGTGATTTATCCTCAAATGATGACTGAGTTAGTTAGGATTGCCAAGACTAGTCACCATGCAAGGTGTTAGATCGAGAGCAAATCTCTACAATGAGGTTGCATCACCAATTATACTATATATATGTATCTTTGGTGTGAATACAATTGAGTTGGCTTGTGAGCATTTTCTGTCATATTGTTGTTCTTGTGCATATTTTATCAACCTGGCACAGAGTACAGATTAGAAAAATCAACATGTTCCTTCAAAGGAAAACTAAATTTCCTCTGTCAACAATTCTGTACACTTTCAAACCACCAAAGATCACGAAACCCTTAGAGGTAAAGGTAGTGTACTCTGTGAACCAGTCCTGTCTATTTGTGAAATGCAGTGATGCGCTTGAATTGATGTACCAAGCAGATGACCTGTATTGATTTGTTGGTTGCTTTGCCGTGAACACATAGAAGGCTGACTGCTTCTCCTCTATATGTTTTGAACACAATCTTTTTGTTGAGGCCCTCCCTACTTGTTTTTTTGTTCAACCAATCTCATTCTGTAAAACTTTGTCATGTGACCCTCCTTGCCATAATAGTGATGTTCTTCGTCATTGCCCTAACCATTCTTCTTTTCCCTTAGCACTGGTGGCAAAGGCCTGTTCTAAAGCCTTTGCCTCACTACTGCTATTGAGCTATCTCTTCGGCATCGGATGGTAGGAGAGATGGATCCATTCCATGAAAAATCCACTCCCTTTCTTCTGGTTCCTCTTGTCCTTGGACCTTCTTCTCTTAGGATACACCCCATCATCAGCGCAGGTATCTAAGCTCGAGGTTAAGGGTAAGGGTTCTTCATGCCTCAGAATAGATCTCACTTTCTACTACTCTACCTTACTGCACTTTACCTTTTGCATCTCATCGGGAGACCTTTCGGTAATCCTGCATTGTACTGACATTATTGTACTTAGCAATCTCTTTGACCTAGTTTTGTGGTCATTAGTCAAACATTAATAAAATTATCTTATCTTATCTTATCTTCTATCATGTCTTTGTAGAAATTCTGCGTTTTACTGTTTGCTGGTTTATGTCAACATTTCGTGGTTTTCACATACAGCCGGTTTTGCATTGGCTGTAGGTTACTTATGAAATTTTTCTGAGCAATTAAACACTAACAGCCTGAAAAACACATTTAACAATCACACCATAAAATGATAGACTCAGAGATTTTTGGCCAAATCAAGCCCTAGAAAAACCCCCACGGGGAAAACCAGTAAGAGAGAGAGAGAGTTTTTATTATCTTCAGCCAAAATCAGAACAGAAATACAGTGAAAATTTAACTTATCTCCACCCAAGATTTCATCTCAAAACCTTGAAAAACATGCCCAGCAATTAATGCAGTCGTACATCCTCGATTTTTGTGCAGACCGTACCAGCAATTAATGCAGGCCGTACACCTCGATTTTCTGTGCAACGGCACCAGCAATAAATGCAGGCCGTACACCTCGATTTCTGTGTTGAAATTAATGCAGTCGTACACCTCGATTTCTATGCAGTAATTAATGCAGCCCGTACTGTCTCGATTTCTGTGTCAGCAATGTCGTACTGTCTCGATTTCTGTGCAGGCCGTACAGCAATAAATGCAGGCCGTACTTTCCTTGAAATATGTGCCTGCAATAAATGCAGCCGTACACTCCTTGGGTTCTGTGCAAAACAATAAAGGTAGTCTCGAAATTCGTGCCCACCAAAATCTCTTTAGCAGGGTGTCTTGAAAATCGTGCCCACTCTCCTTCTTCAGCTCTCTCTTCTTCCTTCTCCTCTCAAGAATGAAAAAGTGAAGTGAAATGCCTCCCTCAACCCTTTTTGTCTAAACCCTAAGTGGGAATCTAATCCAACGGTGGAGAAAGATCCAATCCAATGGCTAAGATTCAATGAGAGTAAAAATCACATTTATTTAAATCACTTAAATAAATTTACTCAACCACTTAAATTTATCAAAAAGTGACTTTAACTTTATAAAGTCTCATTAAATAGCTTTTAATGTGAGGGTCACCTTTTTCCCTTTTCTAAGTGACTTAGGCAAAAAGTCACTTAGGGAACAAATTCCTAGGTACAAAAACTAACACTCCCTCTTACCGAGGAAGGTGTTCTGCACCACTCCCAACTTATCTCTGAAGAAGACAAACTTCCCCCTCCCCAAAGACTTCGTCAGAATGTCTGCTACCTACTCATCAGTGGATATATACTGTAGCTCAACTGCCCCTCTCTGAACATAATCACGGATGAAACGGTACCTGATCTCAATGTGCTTCGACCTGTCATGAAACACTGTATTCTCAGAGAGCTGAATGCAACTCTGATTGTCACAATAGATCACCGTAGGCCTAAGCTGCTGATCAAATAAATCTACCAATAACTTGCGAAGCCACAGTGCTTCACAAGTAGCCTGACTGGCTGCCATATACTCAACCTCAGCAGAACTCAGTGCAACGGACTTTTGTTTCCGACTGAACCACGACACTGCTGCCGAGCCCAAACTGAAACAACAACCGGAAGTGCTCTTCCGATCCCTCACACAACCTGCCCAGTCTGAATCTGTGAACCCAACCAAGCTGACTCCACCCGAACCCCTGTAGTCTAGACCATAATCCACTGTACCTGCAAGATATCTCAGTATGTGCTTTGCGGCAATCCAGTGCACACTCCTAAGCTCAACCATGAACTGACTAAGAGTGTTGACCGCAAAACACAAGTCTGGCCTGGTATTGACCAGATACATCAAAGACCCAATGAGCTGATGATATAAAGTGGGATCCACCAACTTACCCTCGGAAGCATGAAGTTGCTTCCAGTTGGTGATCATAGGCGTACACATCGCCCTGCAGTCCTCCATCCGAAATCTCTTTAGAATATCAACTGCATACTTCCCTTGTCCAAGGAAAATATGTCCAAGCTCCTGCCAAACCTCCATCCCCAGATAGTAATGCATCAGTCCAATGTCTGTCATCTCGTACTCCGATGCTAGATCTCTCTTGCAATGTGCAATGAGACGCTCATCACCTGTGATAAATAGATCATCAACATATAGCAGAAGAATGAGCAGATCTCCTCCAACCACAGTGAAGTATAGGTTGGGATCAGCCTCACTCTTCTGGAATCCCATTGATGTCAAGTAAGTATCAATCCTGGAGTACCAAGCTCTAGGAGCTTGCTTCAGTCCGTACAAGGCTTTCCTCAGCCTGCACACATGAGAATCTCTCCCATGGATCTCAAATCCCTGTGGCTGCTCTAAATATACCTCTTCCTACAGAAGACCATTGAGAAATGTAGTCTTCACATCCATCTGGTGGATCTTCCAACCCATCTCTGCTGCTATAGATATAACTGCCCTGATAGAAGAATATCGAGCAACTGGAGCAAATGTCTCATCATAGTCAACTCCCTCAACCTGTGAGAACCCCTGCGCCACAAACCGAGCCTTGTACTTCTCCACACTGCCATCCGCAGCATGCTTTATTTTGTAAAGCCACTTGGAAGTCACAACTGACTTCCCCTCAAGTCTCGGCACTATCTCCCAAGCATCATTCTTCATGATGGAATGGTACTCTTCCATCATGGCATCTCTCCATACCTGATGCTGGGAAGCCTCCTCAAATGTGGATGGCTCAGAGTCACGAAGACTCGCAACAAGGGTCATACCATCCCTGTCTGGCACCACACCAAACCTGTCTGGCTCCACCACTGTCCTGATCTGCTCCTGGGGCCTACCAAATGCCTTTGCTTCCTTCAAGGTCTCCTGAAGCCACTTAGGCTTCCTCTTCCTTGAAGACTGCTCCTCCCAAACTGGTCTTGGGCTCTCCTCATCTGAGGAAGTCCCAGTACTTGAAGGTCCAACACCCCGAGGACCAGTACCTGATGAACTTGAGATCTGAGGACTCAACCCTGAACCTGTCCCTGAAACTGTCCCTGAAGTGCTAGCCACCTGAATCACTGAACCTGTAGAAGCTGTGCCTGTACCCTGTGATCCAGTCACTCCAGAAACCTGTGGACCTGATAGCTGCATCGAAGAAGCCTGTACCAACTGAGGTGTGGGAGCTGGTGTCTCCCCCTACTCTAACTCCCTAGACTTCCTGAAGGCTCTCTCCTCATCAAACTTCACTTCCCGCCGGACAACAACTCTCCTCGAGCTAGGTAAGTAAAGCCGATAGGCCTTCGAAGTCTTGTCATATCCCACAAATATGCCTCTCTCTGCGGTGGGATCAAACTTCGTCCTCTTCTCAGAAGGGACATGAGAGTAAGTCAACGAGCCAAATATACGAAAGTGGCCCACCTCAGGCTTCTTGCCTGAATACATCTCCTCAGGAGTCTTACTCCCCACTGCCCTGTGAGGACTCCTGTTCTGCAGATAAACTGCAGTGCTACATGCCTCTGCCTATAGAAAGAAAGGTAACCCCTGATCATGAAGCATCGCTCTTGCTGCCCCCACAATCGACCTATTCTTTCTCTCTGCTACTCCATTCTGCTCAGGAGTGTAAGGAACTATCAACTGTCTCTGAATGCCCTCCTGTCTGCAGAATGCATCGAACTCCTTGGAGGTATACTCACCCCCATTGTCCGATCTCAACATCCGAATCTTCCTCCCCGTCTGCTTCTCCACAAGGGCTTTGAACCTGTTGCCGCCTAATTCACACTTTAAGACGCAGGAAAGTCACAACCTGCTATGTGTGTCCTTGGGGGCAAGCGAGAGCTGGGGACCACTGTCACCACAGTCTACAGCTCCTCCGTTTAGGCAAGATCCCAACAGAGCCAAGGGGGGTAGTCCCTATGGAAAGACTATGTTCCAGGTTTATTAATTAATTGAAGGTTAATTAATGGGATCTTTTATTAAGATTTACAAAACTATAAGACCAGTGCCTATACTAAATGGAGTCAAAAGGTACAATGTATCTTTATAAAAGAGAAATGTTAATCTACGATTAAATTATGGGTTCAGTGTTTAATAAAGAAATATAAGGATAAACAATATGATTATAAACAGCAATGAAATAAAACAATTGTATTGACGAATGAAATAAACTTGCGAAATGGCGGAAAATCGTTATGAATACAGATTACTAAACCAGCAGTAAATGTAAAGTGTGAAAAAAGATTTAAACAGTTAACATCCACCACATGCTCATTTACGGAATCGAAAATAAATAAATGTGCTGAGAAAAATGCTGGAAGTAAAATTGTAGTATTGTATTGTGATAAAAGAATGCTTGAAATAAATGTATTGTAGTGCTTGCAGTAAAAATTGTAGAAAACGATTGTAGTAAAAGAATGCTTGAAATAAATGTATTGTAGTGCTTGCAG
>LPNX010600575.1:97331-121352 GCA_001517045.1 Pseudotsuga menziesii
GAACCCTTGGAAGACTCTCAACACAAGTGAGGACTTGTTGCTCCTCAAGAAGTAGATCCAGGTCTTCCTGGAGTAGTCATCAATGAAGCTAATGTAGTACTCAAAACCTGTCAAAGACACTGATGACATAGGACCGCATATGTCAGAATGGATAAGATCTAGCACCCCTGCAACTCTCGTGTCACTGCTCAGAAAAGCAGTCTTGGTGTACTTCCCCAAAGCACACCCCCTGCACACATCACTCTGCTCAATGCTGAACTCCGGTAATCCTGTAACCATGCTCCTCAACAATCTGAGAGCTAGGTGATGTAGGTGGGCCATCCTCCGATGCCATAGCTCACATAGCTCACTGCTGCTGCTGTGTGCTAGAGCACACTGTGGCTGAAACAAGAGCTTGTACAGCTTTCCACATCTGACTCCAATGTCCATGGCACTAGACATACTTGTAGCCCTGGGATACACCTGCACTCTCCCATCTGAAAAGCACACCCCAAAACCCATGTCCTCAATTGTGGAAACTGACACAAGGTTCTTCTTCAGCCCAGGGACATACAACACATCCCTCAGAGTCATGAGACTCATCGACTCCCTCTGAAATGTAATGGTCCCCCGACCAACAGCTCTAACAACGGTGTTGTCTCCAAGGACAACCTCCACATCTCTACCTGTCTCAGATAGCTCTGAGAACATTTCTCGAGCTCCAGTCATGTGGCTCGAGGCTCCGCTGTCAATATACCAAGTAGTAGAGGTGGATGGACTCCCCTGATGACCTGCCAACAATGAATGCTCACTATCCATATCCATATCTGTGCTGGTGGCTAAAGAGACTCTCTCTCTCTCCATCTGTCCAGCATATAGGGAAAACTCCCTCTCAAATGCATCACCAAACTCATCAACCTCTGCTGAGGCTACAGTCTGCTGTCCCTGTCCCTTCTTCTTCTTCTTGCTTGGACACTGTGAAGCATAGTGCCCAAATGCCTGACATGCATAACACTTGATTTTACTCAAGTCTTTCTTCTGCCCACTCTGCTGCTGCTGTTGGTGCTGCTTGGCCCCACCCTTCTTGGGACCCTTCTTCTTCTTTCCCTTAGCTGCCAAAGCCACATTCTCGTCATCAATCCCACTGTGAGATGTACTGCCTTGTACAAGACCTCTCCTAGTCTCCTCCTGTACAAAGTCATCCCAAAGTCTATCCCAGGTAGGTAGGTTCTCTCTGCCCACTATGGCTTGCACAAATGCACCCTAGGGCTTTGAAGCCCCATTCACTGCTGTGCGTACTAGCTCTGTAGGTTCTACCACCTCCCCAACCGCTGCAAGTTCATCTCGAACTGCAGAAATCCTGGTAAGATATGCTGTGACTCCCTCACCCCCATTCATCTTTATACTTTTGAGTTTCTCTTTGAGAACCATCTCTCTGTTCTCATTGGAACTCTCATACAAACTGAGCAAGGCTGACCACATCAAGTGTGCCCTAGTCTTGCTTGAAATGTGAGGGATTATGTGGTCTTTAACTGCATCTAGAATAATCCTCCTAGCTTTATAGTCCTGCTTGTTGAAAGCTGATATACTGCTGCATCTGTTGATGCGGGAATGACAATCGGGTCAGCTGTAGTGTTCCTAACTACATCCGGCCATAACTCATTCTCCTCTAGTATCAGTAAAATTCTAGCCTTCCACGGCACAAAATTTCCTGTCCCATCCAGCCTATCCTCCAGTCTAAGTCCTGTAGCCATCTCTACACCAACCCAACAAAGTGCTGCTCACTGATAGAAGGTAAAATACTAACAATTTCTGAGATCTGAAAATTTCTTTGTGTCTGCAAACTATCACTGTTTTCTGCCCCCAAGCTCTGATACCATGTAGAAATTCTGCATTTTACTGTTTGCTGGTTTATGTCAACATTTCGTGGTTTTCACATACAGTCGGTTTTGCATTGGCTGTAGGTTACTTATGAAATTTTTCTGAGCAATTAAACACACAGTAAAAATGCACTAACAGCCTGAAAAACACATTTAACAATCACACCATAAAATGATAGACTCAGAGATTTTTGGCCAAATCAAGCCCTGGAAAAACCCCCACGGGTAAAACCAGTAAGAGAGAGAGAGAGTTTTTATTATCTTCAGCAAAAATCAGAACAGAAATATAGTGAAAATTTAACTTATCTCCACCCAAGATTTCAACTCAAAACCTTGAAAAACGTGCCCAACAATTAATGCAGCCGTACATCCTCGATTTATGTGCAGACCGTACCAGCAATTAATGCAGGCCATACACATCGATTTCTGTGCAGCCATACCAGCAATAAATGCAGGCCGTACACCTCGATTTCTGTGCTGAAATTAATGCAGCCGTACACCTCAATTTCTGTGCAGTAATTAATGCATCCTGTACTGTCTCGATTTATGTGCCAGCAATGTCGTACTGTCTCGATTTCTGTGCAGGCCCGTACTTTCCTTGAAATATGTGCCTGCAATAAATGCACCCGTACACTCCTCGGGTTCTGTGCAAAACAATAAAGGTAGTCTCGAAATTCGTGCCCACCAAAATCTCTTTAGCAGGGTGTCTTGAAAATCATGCCCACTCTCCTTCTTCAGCTCTCTCTTCTTCCTTCTCCTCTCAAGAATGAAAAAGTGAAGTGAAATGCCTCCCTCAACCCTTTTTGTCTAAACCCTAAGTGGGAATCTAATCCAACGGTGGAGAAAGATCCAATCCAATGGCTAAGATTCAATGAGAGTAAAAATCACATTTATTTAAATCACTTAAATAAATTTACTCAACCACTTAAATTTATCAAAAAGTGACTTTAACTTTATAAAGTCTCATTAAATAGCTTTTAATGTGAGGGTCACCTTTTTTCCTTTTCTAAGTGACTTAGGGGCAAAAAGTCACTTAGGGAACAAATTCCTAGGTACAAAAACTAACAGTCTTGATGTGAGAGATTATTGCATATCTCATCAAACTTCAAGTCAACATTGATAGAGGTGATCTTTAGGGTCACAATAAATGGCTCATAAGCACATGATAAGCTTTTCGTCATGATTACCATTTACCACCATGTCCTCTTCCATCTTTCGATCAATGACCTCCGTCATTCTCAGATATCATTGATATTGAGTAAGTGCTCCTGTAGTGATGCACTCTCAACAATTATGATCGAGACCAAAAGGTTATTTAGGAAGACCGTTATGCCTTTGTTCTAAGTCTCATGCAGATTTTTCAAAAGATTCCAAATTCCCATAAAAGTCTTCCCCGTTTTCACCTAGGGAATCATAGCATCTGTCACCGGCAACTTAAGAAACATTGATGCTTCTTTTTCTTGCTCATCAAATTTGTCCTGTTGTACTAAAAAATGGCCAACAATGGGAATATCAACCAAGCACCTATACTCAAGAATGGCCAATATAGGTTACTTCCATTTATTGTAGTTCTTGCTAGAGAACCTCTTGCTAGCTTCCAACATGATGTTGAGTAAACAGGCCATAGATACAAATAAAAAATCTAGAAAATTTATATTGAAAGAGTAAAATGATGAAAAATACATGTTCTTCCCTACCTGAATCTGCAGTACTGGAGTAAGAACACTTGGATACTGGTTCTAAACAACTGTAGCAAAACTGAATTGCTAATAAACATGCAGATCTATCATAATTGTGCCTACAAATAGCACTATGATGGTTAATTTCTCCTTGGATCTGCTAAAAAATTATAAAACAACAGGTAAAACTCTAAATCTACAAATGTGGGACATAATTCAATCAAGAACAAATCCCATCTGCTCCCAAATCCTTTGAATTGGACAAAAACAAAGAAATTTCACAAATCAGATTGTCAAACAGGTTACACATACGATTGACTGTTGAATTGGCTGTGGAAAGACAATTTTTGTTCCATACTCAACCGTTCGACTATAGTATTTTATCTATATACTGGTCATACAATCTGTACAAAACTGTTAAATTCTGTTGAATTTTGAATGGGATAAAAAATTCTACTTTTTGCACTTGAAGTCCGATGAGGTTGGAACCACTCTCAAACATCCTGAAACAATTATTGGTAATGTTAAAAATTTAAGTAAAATGATAGAAAATGAAAGATAAGGAAAATGTCAACTTTTACTTTAAGAAATTAATATTACCAATTTAATATTTACCATTTAATGATAATGTTGATTACTAAGGTTAGGTTTTTTGCTATTAGAGTAGGTTTTTCCTCATTTATATAGCATTAGTATGGACCTAGGGTTATTTCCCCTGCACCCATCACTTAACTTTTTGTTTTTTTAAAGAAAAATTGAAAACAAAGGAGGAATTTTTTTTTTTTGCAAGGAAGCGAGCTTCCTGAAAACGCTCCCATATGGAAGCGTTTAGGAAGCGTGCTTCCCCAGAGCTTCATGGATGCTTCCCTTTAGAAGCGAGCTTCGGGAGCAGGAATAGGAGCGAGGGGGGGTTCCCCGCAACATTGACCTAAAGTCTAAAGTGACTTGTCATTGATCAATTTAAAGAAACATACATGTAAAAGCAAGTTACTAAACAATAATAGTATGTAAAGGAAACATTATTGTCACAAGTTCCCAAAAAATACTCAGCATCATTGTCAAGCAGATAAAAAAAATACAAGTGAATCATCATCATTTGAGTTTCATGGAATTCTCACATATGCAAGTTCACTAGTTGTGCTAAAGTTACTTTCACAGATGCATACTCATTGAAAACATGAGAACAATCTTGGTCTCTTACTCAAGAACATTTTAAGATAAAATGGAAGTCTATCTTCTTCAAATATCGACAGACACAAACCAACCATCTTAAGAGCAATCGATAGTTGTTTCAAGTGAATCATCATCATTTGAGTTTCATGGAATTCTCACATATGCAAGTTCACTAGTTGTGCTGAAGTTACTTTCACAGATGCATACTCATTGAAAACATGAGAACAATCTTGGTCTCTTCCTCAAGAACATTTTTAAGATAAAATGGAAGTCTATCTTCTTCAAATATCAACAGACACAAACCATCTTAAGAGAAATCGATAGTTGTTTCTATTTATAGAGTCGTTATGACTAATAAGGCCAATCAAACACCTAGAAAAGATTACTCAGGCCAAAGGCCCTTACAAACATGAGATAAAGGGTGACCAGGTATGTTCTTTTCTAGATGTGTTTTAAATCTTCCACTATAGTTGCACACCTTCATTGTTTAACATTCTTCCCTATGGCAATATAAGTCGTATGACACCCCCTTATCACTAGCATTCTTCCCTAGCACCCCTCAAAACATTTATAGGTATAAATGAAACAATGCCTTCCTAAAGGATTTTGAATGTAAGAATTAGTGTAGGAGCATAAACATGTCAAAGTCAATTTTGAAGACCCTCAAAGTCAAAGTCAAAGTTGAAGACCAAGTTAAATAAAGAAAATCAAATCAAATGAAGAAGCAACTATAAAAGCTTGTCAATGAAGAAGGCCTCCAAAGTAAAATCAAAGGCCAAGGTCTTTAAAAAACAAAAGAATACAAGATTGAAGAGTTCAAGAAATCAAATGAAAACTTGTCCAATGAAGACTAACTCTATGAAGGAGCTAGAATAAAAAGTCAAAGTAAAAGGGGGGAAGATTGATTGTTGGTGGTTAGGTGGGGGATTATTTAACTACACAATCACCCATTTGTGTGACACTTCCCTGATGTTTGCCTAAGTAGTGGAATTCACAAAGACTCTTTTATTCCCTGATCTTGAGTCAACCTAATCTCCTTAAACCATTAATAGTTTCACTTGTCCAACCATGGTTGTCCATGTAACTCACCCCATCGAAGAACCTTGTCCTTGAGAATTTTGAATATTGTTTCAGGGTTTGGTTAGTTTGTAAAGTTAGTTTCTCAAAAGCCAGTTTAAAGATACTTTTGGTGTAGGTATATCATCATGTGATGAGTCAACTATGATGATTGATTGTGTTTGCTATGTATATATGTCCACATGGACACCCTTTGTTGATGATCCATCAAGGACATTTATCATTCTAGAACATCATCTTTTTGTTGCCATGAAAGAATTGTCGAGATATATGCAGTTTCTCATGTTTCAAAGCATGTGTCAACCCTTTGGGGACTGAAGATCTACAAGGTATACTTGTGATGTAAAAGCATATTTGGATACCCATTTGTCCATTTACCAAGGCAAGTGAAGTCAAAATGATAACTACTACCTCAGATCATGGACTTCCCAAAAAGTGGTGGGCTTCTTCGTAGTGTAGCAGGTGTTGATTTTCATGGGCGCACATGGAAAGGTCACAGTGAATATTTTGATGATCTAAAGGTAAATTTGGGAACCCAATTGGACCTTCTACACATTTCAATGCTTGCATGTTATTTCCTATATACAGTTTGGCCAGATTTTTCAATCCACTCAAATCAAGTCAACAAATTAAACAAATATCAAGCAAATAGTAACTTACAATACTGTCAAAGGTTGTCATTAACAGTTAATAACAGTCCAGTTCCACTTAGGTCAAAGACATATAATGATCAACACTTGTCAAACTAGTTTTCAAAGAAAACACTTTGGTTGATCAAAGAAATCTCTCACAAGATCTATTACTTACATGTCAACTTCTCATTCAATACTACACTATACAACATTCAATACTACACTATACAACAGTGAAGAAAAACACCAAAGTCTATGCCAACAATATCTAAGATAATCATCAAGATTTATATCAAGATCACATTAAGATGTATTCCAAGATAACCATGACCATAGCCTCCATAACATAATCAATGACTTCAAATATATATACCAATATATAGGATCACATACTAAGATCAAAGATGAACTCTACCCATGAGAGACATGTGCCATCACAAGATAAACCTAGAAGCATGAACCATACCTTTTTGAAGATCACAAGATGAAGAAATAATAGACAAACCAAAAGAAACTCTAGATCATGTCATCACATAGCCCTTGTAACAAGCTTTCTAATGAGCCAAGAATTTTGTAATTCTGATTCCATATGAGAAAGGTATGTCAATTTTAGTAAAGATGCCCAAACATTTCTCCTCCACAAAGTTTCACACGTTTCTCCAACAGTTGTGAAATACCAAAGAGAGACTTGATTGAAATGAAATGTTTGATATTCTATTTATATAGGTCATGGAGGAAAGTTAGTACCTCACACTGGGCCGACATGCAATTCAAAATTACAAATAATTAAATTCTCTTTTGTTTGGTTGGCTGACCCAAAATGGTGGGGTACACCAACTTCAAAAATTCATATCTCTTCAACCGTAAGGAATTGGAAGATGCTCCACATATCAACAAAAATGGCTTGATGAGGACTATCCGCCTATGATGGGCTTATTTGCAAATTCTTAGTCTAATACCCTTAAATTCTTCAATTTGTTCAGGACTTCAAAGATTCCACACATTAAGGTGCCAAAGACCATGTTACCTTTATGCATAAGTTTCAAGGTCAAAGGCTTCGATGGACATCATCAAAGGCATGAGGGATTCGACGGTCTTCACATCCACAGACTTCACATCAACAAGGAGGAGGGCTCCACCATATACTCATCATAGCAATGGTATCAAGGACCCCAATGCCACCAATCAAGTGGGAACAAATACTTTTTGAAGAATATCATCATCATATTCAAGGTCTCCATATCATTAAAAACATATCCAATAGTTCCAATATATATCTTCATCACCATAAGAATACCAACAACCCAAAAGAGGGGTACAAAGACCTCACCACTAGTTTGCAACACCTTATGGGCTTCTTATGCATGATCACCATGCCAATGACCATATAGCGTCCAACGGCCATCAAACCACCATATGTGTGGGTTCAAGACCCAAACTTCCAAGGACACCAAGGACCCCATAAGAATGGGTTCCAACATACCACCATAAGTGTGGGTTTCAAGACCCAAGCCTCCACATGCAAGAGGATCAAGACCTAAGCTTGTGGACTCAAGGACCCCACAAGAACTCAACAACCTCAAGACCATCCAATGCAAGCAATGGGCTCCACCATCAACACATCAAGGGACTTACACACATGAGCCACATCATCCATCCAACAACCAATCAAGAGACCAAAACAAGTACAAGCATAAAAAACAGCACAAAGACCAATAACCAAAGATCAACCAGGAGCAAGGAACTCAACAATGGACTCAAATGGGACCATGATACAACTTAGGGGCACTTGACCAAGTCAATAGGTAATCAGGGCTTTTGCCATTGTTCCAAGGCCTCCAAGGGCTTCAAGCTTGGGCTTGGACAAGGTCAAAAAGGCTCCTCTAATAGAGACAACCACAAACTAAACACTAACCCTCAGGGGCTCCACAAGGGGCACCAAGGACTCAATAGTTGGCATCAATTACCAGATACTATTGGCATCAATGACAACTTAATCAACAGCTGGTAGGGTACCGCTCCCTACTTGGGTTGTGTTTAGGATGCCATTACGTATGTGAAGAGTGATGTTGCCTATGTGCACTTTCTTAGAGCTACCACTTGCTGTTGTGGGTTGTTTTGGTTCCCATTTGTTGATGGTAATAGTCTTGGGGTAGCCGCTTGCTCTTGTGGATTGTATTAGGGTTGTTGCTACCCTGTTGAAGTCTGGTTGGACCTACACTATCTTGCTGAGGTTCTCGTTGCATGTTAGGGACTATTGTATGACTGCTATTACCTTGCTGAGGTCCTCTTTGAGGTTGTCTTCATTGGTGTGGAGGTGTTGTGGAGTTGATCTTGGTTATATTGTACCCTTAGCAACTATTGTACCTGCTATAGTAGTTATATAATCCTATTCCTCAGCACTTCTCTCTCTCTCTTAGGTATATCCATGCCCTTAGGTAATGGCCAAATTTGTTCCATTTTCATTTACTCGGCTCTGAGAGGCAAACTCGGTCTAAAAGTAACTCCGAGTACAAGGAAGGTTCTTTACCCTAATTTAATTTATCAGATCTGATTTACTTTCTTGATTAGTTTAATTAATTTTTAACACTGTTGTTCTGTAAATTATGATTTTATTATTATAGCTTAAACTTGCAATAAAGTAAAGTTTTTTTCTATTTTGTTTCAAAACCCTAAACTTTAACAAAAATTGCCCGGCCCAACACATTTAGAAGGGTTTTCGGTCCAACCTGGCATCTTAAATCGAAAATGGCCAATTCGGCACTGGATCATCTTGGATCGACCAATTTTGTACCTAAATCAACTTATTTCGTACGAAACCAGCCTTAAATAACCAAACCAGTCGAATTTGGTACAAGGCAATATGCCATGATTTAGAACATGGATTTTAAAAACAATATTAAATGGTAAGTTTAAATTCTTAAAGTAAAAATGGCATTCTCTTTATCTTTCATTTTCTATCGTTTTACTTAAATTTTCAATATTACCATTAATTCTTTCAAGATGTTTGAGAGTGATTCCAACCACAGCCAAAGGATGCAAACATTGGTGCTGGACAGGTGCCTCCAAGCCCAAGGAAATCAAGCCAGGCTCGAGATCCCTATTTTCGGTCTACTTTTGTTGAGGACATAGATGATGATTGTGACTCTGAGCATGAGTATTCAAATGATTCTATTATATGATTAGATTGTAGAGTTTCGAGTTTAGACTATAGTTACATGCTTATGCTTTGACTGTAGAGGCCATTTCTAGCCTATTTATTGATGTACTTTGGTTTATATATGGATTGCACTTGGTGTTATTTTGGTTTACTTGCAACATACATGAGAAACTTTTCATATTTGTCCATAATGGTTTGAATTCTCATGGATGCGCATGAAAAAAATGAATTTTGAGTATAATTTGATCGACTAGTTTTGTGATCCAATTTTTTTTCTAGTTTTTGTCTGGTTTAGATTCTTGGGGTCAGTCGGTTCGATCATCAGTCCAATTCTGATAGCATTGGTTGGGGCACGTCTCCTTGCATCATCGTTAGGTGTAAAATGTTGGGCATCCCCTCTGATTGCAGTGTAGTACCCCTAGTCAAGTAGTAGTGCATTAGACAACACTGATCACGGACTTGGACCTCACGTACCTTGGGTATATTGAGGACCCTTTAGGAATCATAGAACCAACCTATCAACCATCTAGTTATTGTAGTGCACCAAAAACAACATTCAGGAAGATTAATCTTCACATACCTGGATAGTCGGGTGGTGTGGGAAAGGGTACAGTTGATCCTCCTTGGTTAGTGCTTTTGAGAGGTTGGGTTGAGCATCACTGTTGGACTCTGCAACTAGATCGAAGGCCTACAACGTGGCCAAGGGTACAGTTGATCCTCCTTGGTTAGTGCTCTGAGAGGTTGGGTCGAGCATCACTGTTGGACCCTGCAACTAGATCGAAGGCCTACAACAACTTGATAATCCCTGTGACTTATAAAGCCTTGGTTTGGAGTTTTTACTCTTTAAATTCCATTTGTCTATTTCATTTTGCAAGTACTTTAAAGTTTATTTGTATCATTTATTTATAGCATTGAACATTTAATACAAAATTGTGTCTTTTAAACTTCATTGAATATCTTAAGTAGGCACTTTAACATAAAAAAAATATAGCTAGGCTGGTATGTGCGACTAGATAGGTCATCTTTCAGCTTTAGAAAAAAGCTTGGCTAGGGTCTCTCTTGGTTAGTCTAGGCTCGTTTACTCTCTTGGGCTGTTAGGTTGTGCATAAATAGGAATCAAGAGGTAAAATCCAGAAATTTCTTTAGAAAAACTTTATTTTTACTGCAGTTGTTGAAACAATAAAACTCAAGATCCTGAATCAGCAGTTGAACATTTTCCAGGGGCATTAAAAAAAGAATCTCTACACATTTGAGTGGAACTTAATGATAAGGTTATACCAACTGCATTGAAATCACCAGGGACTTCAAAATAAATAAATTGGATGGCAGTTTTAACACATGCAATATCACAGACTAACAGATGAGTACAAATCAGTCATTTAGAAATATGCGGTAGAAAGAGAATCCTATTGACCATGGAAAAAAGGAGAAAGAAATGTATACAAGGAGACAGACCTGCCAAATGCTGGAGTCCATTACCACCAACGTCAGAGTCTGACAAATCTAAGTTCTTCAAAGATGAAAGCCCTGAATTAAAGCACCAGTTTTAGTTTACAATTTGGATCCTCTATCTAAATAATCAAGCTTCTACTCTCTCAGTGCAAAAAAAAGACTGAATTTAACAAGTATGGTGTTATTGGATCATTCATCATTTTGAACAAAGAAAAACATAGTACAAAATGTACACAAAGATCTTATTCTATGTAGATGTGTTGAAAATGTAGGAAACACTAAGATAGCATTTACAGAAGGATAACATGAAACAGGCTGGCAAACCCATTAAGTTTGCATTAAAAAGGAATGTACTGTGTCCCATCACCTCTTGATCATTTACCCACCCCCCCAACCAAACATTCTGGTAACACTTTATTCATTAAGTATTTCTCTTTCAGATAACTGATCATGCATTGCAGTTGTTGAAATGAACAAGGTTCATTTACTAGTGAATATCCAACATAGGAAGGACAGTATACAGAAATCCATATGGGACAAATAAATATATTTTATAAATGATTGAATATATGATAGAATATGATAAAGATGATTTACAATGATTACCGTGATGGGATATATACACATTAACTGGTCATGTGGTTGAATAGTCATTGCCCTTAGTTAGGTCATGTGTCTCTTCATTACTTATTATTATTATCATTATATATTAATGTTCATTCCATTGCCTTCCCCTTTAGAAATGCTTTGTCTTCAAAGCATATTTATGGAAAAAACTTATCTTTGGTTCTGGCCCATAGTGCCATCTCATGATCCTTTGTAATTCTCACTATGATAGTTGACAATACAAGATGATATGATCTTCTAAGCACTGAGCAGAAATGTTGAGTTGTGAAAGGGTCTGCCCAACGGAATTCAATCTTCTGTGGAACTGAACAATTATAGGGTTCAACCTATTGTATTGTGATTTACAAGATCACTACTTTGAGACCCAACTGTACTAGTATAAATATTTTTTGGAATATAGGTCAATTTAGATCAATATTGATAAAAAGATTGGTGAAGGAATCGACTCATGTGATTAGGATGTCGATAAGAAGTACTTGTAACTCGATCTTTCTTCTTGTAATGTTTTCTTGCTTCATCTTTTGTAGTATGTCTTCTTTGCACACTTGTGCTGCTTTGTTCATTATGAAATAATTATTAGTAACGACACATGGATTTTCCTTCATTTGTACTTTAATGTCTGAAGATATCCCTCCTTCAATTGGACTTGCATCCTTAAGATCTGTCATGTCAAGGATTTGTGTTGACTCCAGTCTCCACAGCTTGGACTTTTACCTCTAAAAACTTGTCTATTTCAACCGAATCAGTCATTGTTTATTTATCAATCGTTTATTCCTTGTTGTTAAGTGTTGAAAAGTTACCTAGGAAGTGTTTGTTCACCTAGTATTGCCTTGGGGTGGACAAGGACACTTTAAATGGTGACCCCTACTCAAGTTTAATTAATGAAGTGAGATGTACTTTATAATTTTAAAATGACTTCATTAAAAGTTAAACTTTATGGTTTATCCTAAGTTCATATTTAATTAAAGTTAAGTGAGATTAATTAAAATGGGTGTTCATACTTTATTAAATGACATGAGATGCACTAAATGTCATTTATTAATTATTAATTGAGCATTTAATGAAAACCTCTCTTCTAATCTAATCTTGACTATTAGATTAAAGAGGAAGTTGCCATCAACAAAAAAGGACCAGGGCAAGGCAAACTCAATTCATTATTCACTTTTCAAAGAGAAGTTTTGGAGAAAAGAAGAAGAAGAGAAAGAGAGGGTTTGAAGAAAATTTAAACCAGCAGGAGAGAGAAGACAATTTTTGACACAGAAATCGAGGATAATCTGGGCACAGAAATCGAGGAGTGATTCTGTACAGCAGAGTTGGGCAAGAATTTCGAGGTGAATCCGTACAGCAACACAAATTTCGAGGTGAACCCATACAACAGTATCTGGCACAGAATTCAAGGACAATACAGCAGTATGGACAGGGCACGAATTTCGAGGTACGCTGCATAGATTTCGAGGACCGTACAGCAGTATGGGCAGGGCATGATTTTCGAGAAAAAATACAGAAATTTAATTTTGTCCGTACAGGGAGAATTTGGCACTGTTTACAACGCAGAAGTTTGGCACAGAAATCAAGGTTCTGTACAGCAGTGAAGGTTCAGTTTTCAAGAAGGAAAAATGATAAGTATTGTTGTTTATTTCTATATTTTACTCTGAAAAAATAAAATCTCTCTCAGAAACAGGTTTTCCCTTGGGGGTTTTATCCTGGACCATTGGTCAAAAATATCTATGTTATTTTCATGTGTGCTTGGCTGTTATAAATTTTTTAGTTTAAAATTTTTAACTAAAAGAGAAAATTTCTGAATTGTTTATTTTGAAAAAGAATTCTGTGTTTCAGTTTAGTCAATTTGTTTTGTTGAAAAATTGTGCATATAAGGGCTTGGGAATTAAATTATGCAGAGAAGCTATCAAGCTTGAAACCAGGATAGGGATTCTCAAAAACTTTCATGGTATCAGAGCACAGATAAAGTTCAGAATTTAAACATTCAAAAGAACAGGGGTTGTGGAAAATTTTCTTGAACAGGTTGCTTGACATTTACAGGATGTAGTTATGGTGTTTGGGCTTAGAGTTGAAGACAGACTGGATGGGGCTACAAATTTTATCCCATGGAAAACTAGAATCATGTTGATACTTGAAGAAAATGAATTATGGGACATTGTAAACAGTACAACAGCAAATCCTGTAGTAGTCCCTGCCGATGCAGTTGATAAGGTTGCTTTCATTAAGAGATATGTGAAGGCAACGAGGGTTATACTTGATGCCGTGAAGGACCATGCAATCCCTCACATATCAACAAANTACCTGCCGATGCAGTTGATAAGGTTGCTTTCATTAAGAGATATGTGAAGGCAACGAGGGTTATACTTGATGCCGTGAAGGACCATGCAATCCCTCACATATCAACAAAAACACATGCTTTTCAGATGTGGACTTCTTTGACAAATCTTAAACAGAGTTCAAATGAAAACAGGAAGAAATAAACTTGACTGATCTAAAGATTATAAAATCAAATCTAATCTAAAACAAACAAAAAATCAAACCACTTCAAGGGCAAATATAGTCTTTCCCCAAATAAAGGAAGAAGGGTGTGGAGTCGTAATCCCACTTGCTCTTTTATTAAATTATTACACTTTGATAAGGGGCTGCCTTTTGACCTTATAAATTGATCAAAAGGCTTACAATAGCTTGCTGGAAGAAGGGGATTGAAGAGAGGGGATTCGGAGGTGCTTTGGGAGGCTAAAAACTTCAAAATTTCGCCTACACTTCCTCTTGTCCTGTCAATAATATGTAAAAAAAATAGCTAGTTAATTGTTTGTAGATTAGTGGATTAGTGTAAAAAATTAAAATACAATAAAAATATTACAGCTTAGTACTTGCGAAAATTAAAGAAATTTATGCCATTTCAAGTACTAAGAAATTAACTAGATCTAAGCTTACGATAGCAAGTTAAAATGAATATTTTTGTATTTTTTCAATTTGTCAATATATCGTCGATGTTTGTTGACATTTTTGCCAATAAATACAATAATTTCTTTTTGGATCCTTGACGATATATTCGCCGACACAATATTTATAACATATAAAATGCAAGTTTGGGAGGTAAGAGACTAGATGATTAACATATCTAAGAGAGCTAATACATTGTACATACCATTATTGATACAAATGCTCCAAGACTTGATTATAGAAATGGTTTGCCTTCCATAACGATCTTGGATCACTATACCGCTATAGATATTCAAGTGACTATTGACATCCTTGGTTGTAACTTGCGCACAAAACAAAGGTTATGGGAGAGTGGGAGTGGAGTCATTGATGTGTGTGAGTAGAGAATGGGACTTGACTCACACCACTAGAATTCAGAGCCCTAAATATCATAGAGATCAATGACACCTCAACCACACTCATCAATAAAGAAGAGAGGCCACTATGGGCATTGCCCCTTTGAACCTTGGAGGAGCATTACTGTAATGTCCCCGACCCTCTGATTGGCAAGAGGACGCTACCAAACCATCAAAAACATCTGGGCAAATAGCCCCATGAACATGAACAAACATATAATGCTGAAATATAAAGCTTAAAACATAAAACACACTAGGATGCATAATCCTTCATATACATAGCGAAAGCAAACATACATTCATTCAAGCATACCACATGTTCATCATATTCAGAAATCAGTAAATATAAATGCAGAGACGGAATAGTCAAGAATACTCATCTTTAAAAAGAATTCGTCCCGCAACCAATTACGTCGCTGCAACGTTCCACCCAACCATAGGCCAGCGTGCTCATCAATCTCTCAGCAACACTGCCACCCCTGAGTTGGGCATGATTCCTCAAGGAATAAGGGTCAAAGTAGGCTTACACATAGCCAAGGAACACAAATCAGCCAAGCCCCCACAGTGGGGTTTATCAGGCCGTCAAGGAGCTAGTAAAGGCTAAATGCTACGCTGGTGGTCTCAATGGAGAGCTAAGGACGCCTACCCCAAAGCTATTATGACTTCTAAGGCATCCACACACCCAACACCGGGAATTAGTCCTTTCTCTGCTTCGCAGTCCCTCAGGCCCTGACTTCCCTTTTCAATACTCTTCAAGGGTTGTGGAGAAGAAAGCCAGCAGTCTAGACAGAGGTTCCAAACACCAGTTTTCTCAAGCATACCCAACCTCTAATCCTACTCTCAACAGTCCATAGATCGACCACTGCATGCCGCAGTAAAACAAACAGTTCACAACTCTGTGAAGAAGGTAAAGACAACAGGGTGACAACCCCAAACAAAAAGGTGAAATACAGTTCAGGTCAAACAACGCTTTAGAGTTGTTCTTGGCCCTAGCGTGGCCAAAACAACTCAGCAACAATCCCAAGAGACGTTTGCAACCTCAGTAATCAAGAAGCAACCAGAAACCAGGGGAAGACAACAGCCCCAAACTCACAATGAAAACGATGGCAACATTACACAGTCCCAAAACAGGGGAGAATTCCGATTCTCAATCGTGGACAAAGGAAAGACATAAACACAGACCACAATCTTATAAGGAAACGACAAGAACCTTACACAGTCCGCAGAGGGGAAGAAGACGGATTCCCAGCGTTGACAGGGAAGCATACACACAGCAGAATCGTGCCTCTTAGGCCAACCTTCCAGCTCGCCGTGTGAGATCATAGTCCCCAACCCCTACGTGAGGAAAACCATCCCATTTCCAGCCTGTGCGTGAGGATTCAGCAAAACGATGGGGAAAATCGTGAGGAGAGTGAACAGGACGACTCACTGTGGGAGGAAGAACAAAGCGATGAGGATAAATCTAAACAGACCACAGTCATCCAAAAAAAGTGGGGAACCGTCCAACTGCCTACGTGAGGGTAACCATAGAGATCTCCTATCTGCGCGTGAAGAGAACCCTCTGTTGTGGAAGAGTGGGGAGAATGTTTCCTCTGCCCCACGCGACGTGAAGAGGAAGAGTCCGCTGGTGGAGTGGGCGCGTGGGCAAGGACTAACAGTCTTGCCACACCCACCACTACTCAACAATAACTGATCCCAACTAACAGACAGCAGAAGTTTTAATGGGTGGCCGACACATGGCAACTCCCAATGACCCCCACAGGTTAGACAGCCCCCCCTTAACCTTAGGAATCATGCCCTTTTCATTTAACGTTGCACCGTCGTAGCTGGCTGTAGGTTTATTTTAATTGATGTGCGTATTTACATGATGCCAAAACTATAATGTGTTGGATAGCACGATATACCATCGGCAACTATCCCTATTGCCGAAACATACACAACCAAATCGATGGTGGGGCTTTTGCCTTTAGCTCCTCACCATGATTAATTACAATATATACATCATTTACCTTTTAATGTAACCGGGATCAAAACCGGGTACATCACAATCCCCTCCCCCTTGGAATAACACCGTCCTCGGTGTTTCAATACATAGGAATACATATACAATTTGCACATCCAAAATTTCAAAATTTTGCAGATCTGTCCCACGTTCAATTATTTACTTTGAACGTTCAGGACCAAGCCCCTCGGCTTCCACGAACTTCTCTTGCTGGTTCTCAGCTCTTGGCTTATCTCGAAATCTAGGAACTTTGTGGTTGTTGCCCTCTTTATGTTCCCTCGTTGGGCAGTCCCGGTGTATGTGATGTCCTCCGCATTCCTAGCATTTCGCTGGCTGCCTCATCTTTCCCTGCTCAATTTCCTTTGAGTCTTCATGCCTGGACCGTTTCTTAACGGATCGCTTGGACGAATGTTCCATCATTGGTCCACTTCCCTTGCCTTTACGGATTGCTCCCAGAAGGCTTTTGACCTCCTTTTGCAAACCAATAGTCTTGCAAAATCTGGTGGTTCATCTCATTCTGCCTTTTCTGTAACTTGAGCATCTCTCCAAGATTCTCTTGGGTCTTGGCAATCGTGTGGAGACTTCCAACCAAGTCCAACAACTTTTGGTGTGCTGCCATGATCAATGTGCACCACTGGATTTCACCCTTCTCACCTGTGAAATGCATCATTGAAATTCTATTAGACCAAGCATAATATAGGCATTAAAATCAGTCAATTAATTGCCCAATTGGCATGACAGTCCAAGCCTCATCAAGGAGACTTTCATATTTTTCATGCCTTCCCAACAGGCACATGAGCTCATTCATGTCCATTCTTGGGCAGGGAATTAACCATTCCAGCATTCACAATTTACTTTAAGCAAATACACACATTCTATTTTCAGTCATACATGCATTCAACAATCCTTTTGTTTTCACAATGCATAAATATATATATATATATATATAATCAAAAAGGTAAGAGAGAGCAGCAAGAGTTTTTTTTTTTCCTCTTTATTTTGTTCCATCTTGGAATCCACACCACCGCTGTGGCTTTTCATGCTCTCAGCCTCTTTCACTTTACTGTGAATGTTGGACCAATCCCTCTTGGTCATGACACTTACCGTCTCCGGTCTATTTCAGACCTCTCAACCATGGAGCCTCCCCACATGGTTTGTCTCGACTGCTAGGAACTTCACAGTCTCACTAGCACCTTTTTCATAACTGCTCATTCTAAGCTCTTCAGGACAGTCACATGTCCACATGCACCCCTAGGATGCTCTCATAGTCCTCACTTCCAGCGATACCTATTTCAGACATTGAATAAATTCACATGTTTAGTTTATTCTCATCAGTTTTTATCTCTTACACAAGAGCTTAAAACATCATAACCAAATCATATACACATGCATATTCATAAGCAAGAATTGCAAAATAATCCAATACTTATCTGTATTGTGCGTTTCCTCGTTGGTCCACAGGATCCTGCTTCGCTTTGCAAGCCTTGGGATTGCCTATGGACTTGGATGTTAGGCCGGCACGCAGGCTGCTTCACAACATCCTTTTATACATATATCAGGCACAGTCAAGCCAACCTTCGGTTGGGTTTATCAGACCGTCAACAAATCGCCTGCACTTATATCAACAATACATTAATATCAACAATGCACTTATATCAACAATAAACGACCATTTCCAGGTTGCATTTCCAGTAGTGAGCTCTAATTCCACTACCCTATATCACACAAGAGACCATTCCCTTCTTTGAGTTGTCAGTCCCTCAGGAATGTCTCACTACCCCATATCACACAGGAGACCACTCCCTTCTCTAAGTTGACAATCCCTCAGGAATGTCTCTTTCTCTATGCTCTTTAGTAGAAGGTAGGATGAGCTCAAGCCATTGCCCATCTGGTGTACAATACCAGACTACATCTGTTTAGTCTGACAACACAAGCAATATAAGCATATTCGTTAGCGTTATTGTTCTAAAACCGTAACCACATTTCACATCATTCACTATCAAGTATCGAGACACCAAGAGTGCGTCCACTCCCTAAGGTGTAATCAATATTGAAAAACCCTTCCATGATCCAACATCGAAAAAGTGTGCACCCTTTTCCGGTGTGTGCCATGTAGGCCCTATTCATTTTCAAGCAATCGATCATAATGGAAATAAAATCAAACCATGTTCTGCATATTGAATTCAACAATTTGACATGCATATTCTTAGCGAGGGTTACAGAACACTTATCCATTTGCCAATGCAGTATTCCTTCGTTAAGGAGGAATGGGGGCTCCCTTCTCTGAGTTAACAGTCCCTTGATTTGCCATCCCAATTCCTCTTTACACTTCGTATCCACACACGTCTTACTAACATAACCTATACCATCTCACTCATGTTGCTTACCAAACATGTAGTGCAGATGAGACATTCCCCAAATGTCCAATGGAGTTTCACCCGAAACCCATTTCCAAGATAAGGGAAAACCTTCCCATGAAGTTTGGCTTCTGTAGGCCATCACACATGTTCTTCCTGTAGTGTATACCCCTGGCACGTTCATCAAATAGCCAAACAGTCAATCATTATCTGATAACACAATCCAAATTTGATTGTTCCATAACCAAGCAATGACATTAGTAATTAAATTCAATGAGAGTTTGCAACTATGTTTACTACAGAAATTGATTTGCTTGGCAATGAGGTGATCCTTAATTGTGGGTCTCTTGTAAGCAACTCTACTATGCCCATTATAAGTTTATGCTTACTAGCCTAACATGAAAACCCACTTACAATGCGTCCTCCTGACACAATCTTATGCAAGCCAATAGTGATTAGTAGTTGTCAGCAATTTCTTAAATCCGAAATTCACAATTCAAATTTAACAACCAATTATGCATACAAACTATTTTCACAGCCATGAGACTCTTCTCATAAGGTTTGGCTCTTTCACATGGTAGATTCTGACATTTGTCATGGCCTTACTTTCATTGCCATGCTCCAAACAATCTACCTGAAACCTGAACTTCAATCAGCCGAGCACTTAGTACGTCTTGATGCATATAACTTTTTCATTGCTGCAACAATCACTGAGGCATTTTCAGGATTTTATAAAATTCAAACACTTCCAGCTGTTAATCACATCAATATTACCAAAACTCATTTATTTCACGCAATCATTATCATACTAAAATTTGCAAAATCACATCATTTATGCCAAAATGAAATGTTCAGATACTCCTTACTTCACAAGCGTATCATTGTACCACCTTGCCCTTCCATAGAGCATTTCCGGCAGCCAACCGATCATGACCACTATCTTCATGCACTTACTATCCTGCATTCATAACAACTCTTGAAATGGTTCCAGAATTGTCATCAATTCATCATTTCAGCCATTAGTTATTCATAATAACTCATGCACTATCTCTA
The DNA here is from genome assembly GCA_001517045.1 of Pseudotsuga menziesii. Taxonomy (NCBI): domain Eukaryota; kingdom Viridiplantae; phylum Streptophyta; class Pinopsida; order Pinales; family Pinaceae; genus Pseudotsuga; species Pseudotsuga menziesii. The sequence goes on from LPNX010600575.1 coordinate 117,744, forward strand.
TGTATTCATGCATTGCATCACAACAGTTGCACCCATACTTATGTATGCCTATCTACAACACTCACTCATACTTTTCATATGCATCCATTCAATGCATAACTACAAGATTTATAAAATCTTTTAATGCATACCCACTCAATGCTACCTTGCATTGATTCAGGAATACTATGCATTCAAGCATACAATGCATGGCCCAACCATGACTACTTCGTTTAGGACGCATGACTATAATCAAGATCATCAGTGCTTACTTTCCTTGGGCTACTAAGCTCAAAACAACATAATACAGGCATAACATATTTCTATATGAATGCAGTATAAAATTCAAATACCCATATGGTATGAGACCTCTTGCTTTTACCACTCCATGCAATTGTCATAATTAAACTCTCACCTTCATGGGTCCTACTTACACCCTTGACATTACCAGTTTGGTTGGTCCTTTGCAGGAGATTGCAGAATTTGTTCACCAGCTTTTGATTCTGGACCTGTTGCCTTATCCCTTTCTTTATAGGGTTGCTGGTCAACAACATCCTCAACCATGTCCATGTTGTCATTGGTTGTTCCACTAATGTCAATACCAATGCAATAATTATCATTAGTAGCTCATTATAAATGCATAATTCTTACTATTCTTACCAACATGTAATATCTTATGCATGCAAGGCATATCTGCATACATTTCATGTATAAAACTTGGAATCATAATTAGCAAGACAGGGTTTAAGGAAATTTCCCTTTTCAAGTCCCTCATCCCTGCATGGAACTCCTTTTCCACATAACAGCTGGTTTGACTTCATGGTCTTGCTACCTCTAGGCATGCAATTCCTGGATTTGCCCATATTGACAGCAGCACATTTCTCTTTCAAGAAATCACTAGCACTTTGCTGCTCCATACTCAAATTCTGGTGACTCTCCCTTGTTTCCTGCTGGATAAGCTTTCCAACGCCTATCCCCATGCTTCATTCTAACCTCGGGTGTGCAAACCACATCATTTCAAAAATGATGGCAAAACATACCACTGAATTTTGGTCTAAAATGCGAACTTCAGCCACCTAGAGTTTTCTTCCTTTTCAACTCTGAAACTGCTAGGAAACCCAATGAGAAATTGAATGCAAAACCCACTGGAACGCTAGCTGGAATTGCTAAAAATTCCACTGGAAAAACCAAATTTTCTTTCTCCCTATCAGGTCCCTTCCCAACTAAGTTTCCGACGTTTCAGATCCTTAGTGGGGACTAGTCTTCCAACTCTTCGGCGGCCAAGACAACTACACTGCTCCGGCGTTCATCGGCGGCCCTATCAACTATGAGTTTTCGCTGTATCGACGGTCTCCTCGGCTATATTTTTCCGAAGTAGGCATTCCGGACGACATCGGCGATGCCAAGGACTGTTCATCGGGTCCGTAATCATCTAACCTTCTGGCGTTTCGGCGACCAGATCCGCTAACTTTCTCTGCGGCTCATCGACAGCTCGTTTGCCTAATTTCCTCCGCTGTGCCGGGCCTGTAGGGGTCTAACACTCCGAACTCTATCGGAGATGAGGACCATTAAGCCTTACCGCATCGACGATGAAACCAACTAACCGTCGCATCGACGGTCGGGTGTCGGGTGCACTGTGCATCAGACGGCTAGTTATCTATGCTTCCGCAATGGCGGCCAACAAATCTTCAACATTTTTTGATCTCATCATCTATAATCCTTCGATGACGTCCATCGGCGGTCTCATCGTCTAAATTTTTCCGATGGCGGTTGGTTTCCAACACTTTAACAAAATTTTGAAAATTTTCCTCTTCCTTCCATGTCGACGAACCCAACAACTAATTTCCGCCGACGGCATCGACGGTCCGAACGACTGAACTTTGTCGACGCTGAAGGTCACAATATCGGATGTTTCCTCAACTACCTTGAGTCGGCGTTTCGATGGTCTTCGGCTGATCTCCGCCAAAACTGTGGTTCCCGCATCCACTAAGTTCGTCGACGGCCGACAATTCCCATACTCAGAAGAAAAAAAAATTGAAATTTCTTCCTTAACCATCTTTCCGCCGCTTCATCAGCTCAACCGTCTTCTATTTTTCGCTGTCGTTTCGACGCCTTCACTATCTATTCTTCGACGTTGCGGCTTAAGCCATCAACTAAGTATCAGCGATCCAACTCTTTAATCATCGCCGGTCGCCGATGGTTTTATCACTTCAGTTTTCTGCCGCATCGGCTATCGAAACATCTATCTGCTGCAGCATCGACGGTCGAGGACTCTATCCGTCGGAAGGATAGTCCACTAGCCGGCCGCAATGACGGGTGCACGAACAGCTAGACCTTTCCAATGTTCATCGACGATTCCATCGTCTGACTTCCACCGAAGGCCGATGAATTCGACACTCAGACGAATTTTACAAAATTTTTCCTTCCTTCGTCTTTTCTCCGCCAACGGCATCGACGACCCAAACAACTACTCATTGCTTCTGTTTCGGCGATCCCTACAACTAATAAGTGTCACTGATCGCTGATGGCCAACACTTAGAAAAAAATTCGAAAAGTCTTTCTTTCTCTTTGTCGTTTTCCCACGACGCTCCGTCGGATATTCCATCTACTACTTTGCACCGTCGTTTCGGCGATCTTCCGTTGATGACTTACAATGGAAGTTTCCTCTCCTTTCGCCATCCGCTGGTGGCCTGTATCGGAGGGCCTTCTGCTTAGGTGATCCGATACATCAGTGGGGCTTCGGACTCGGTCCTCCGACGATCCAATGATCCCAACACTTAGAGAAATTTTCCAAAATTCTCTTGTCATGCACAGATTTTCTTCTGTTTTCTGCTGGGCAAAAGGCAACCTACCTCTACTAGCCGACCTTTCATGGCCCATTCAGGCCCATGCTGCACCCTTTAGCTTTGTCACTGCATCTTCACGGCCCATTCAGGCCCATGCTGCAACCTTTAGCTTTGATACCATTCTGTAACATCCCCGACCCTCTGACCGGCAAGAGGATGCTACCAAACCATCGAAAACATCCGGGCAAATAGCCCCATGAACATGAACAGGCATATAATGCTGAAATATAAAGCTTAAAACATAAAACACACTAGGATGCATAATCCTTCATATACATAGCGGAAGCAAACATACATTCATTCAAGCATACCACATGTTCATCATATTCATAAATCAGTAAATAAATGCAGAGACGAAATAGTCAAGAATACTCATCTTTAAAAAGAATTCGTCCCGCAACCAGCTACGTCGCTGCAACGTTCCACCCAACCATAGGCCAGCGTGCTCATCAATCTCTCAGCAACACTGCCACCCCACTGTGGGGGCTTGGCTGATTTGTGTTCCTTGGCTATGTGTAAGCCTGCTTTGACCCTTATTCCTTGAGGAATCATGCCCAGCTCGGGGGTGCCAGTGTTGCTGAGAGATTGATGAGCACGCTGGCCTATGGTTGGGTGGAACGTTGCAGTGACGTAGCTGGTTGCGGGACGAATTTTTTTTAAAGATGAGTATTCTTGACTATTCTGTCTCTGCATTTATATTTACTAATTTATGAATATGATGAACATGTGGTATGCTTGAATGAATGTATGTTTGCTTCCGCTATGTATATGAAGGATTATGCAT
>LPNX010600575.1:123586-179267 GCA_001517045.1 Pseudotsuga menziesii
TTAGGAGGCCCATTTTGAGTTGAAATTTCCTCTAATAATATATGATTTATGATTTATGTTTCACATCAATTTTTTAAATGTCATGGCTCACTAATTAATTTTAATTTAAAATATATATATATATCGTGTTTCCCCATTTCCAAAATTTTGGGGGGGTTGTGTTTCCTTCTTTCCATGATTCTTCCCCATTTCCCTATTTCGTGCAACTTAATTTTGAACCCATTAAGTGTAGATTTTTCACTAGTTTTCAGCCATCGATTTCAAGTAAAATTTATATTGTTGTTTATGATATTCTCAGAAAAATAAAGTGTTGAAAATAAACAAAAAAAAATTCAGACTTAAAACACTGATGTAAACAATCTTTTCAGTGACAGGAAATAAAAATCAGCACGCCATTTAATCACACAAAACACTAGGATTTTTGGCCAATGGCCCCGGAAAACCCATTAGGGGAAACCGGTCAGAGAGAAAGTATTTTTATTTTTCAGGAGAAGTTTATCATTTACAGCAATACACAGAAAATATCAAACCAACTTATCTCAACCCCAAAGATAAATTTCTGTCTCGATTTGCGTGCCGAGCAGCAAAAATCAAACTCTAATTTTTTTTGTTTTCTGCCTCAATTTTCGTGCCATTGTACAGATGGTATGGACCTCAAAATCCGTGCCAAAAAAATCTTCTCAAAAATCGTGCCTAGAAATCTGCCTCGAAAATCGTGCATGCTGCCTCGATTTCTCTGCAATAAATGTTGTTGTCTTCTCCTCGATTTCTGTGCCCTCTTTGCTGTTGTCCTTTCCCTCGATTTGCATGCAGCAAAATTTTTCCTCTTGCTCAGAAAAAATGGAAACTTTCTCTCTTCTCTCTCTTAGCTCTCTCTTCTCACTTCAATCTGCAAAAGTGAGGCAAAATGTCATTCCCATGCCTTTTTAATAAAACCCTGGGGTGAGTCTAATCTAACGGTGGAGATTAGATTAGATCAAGGGCTGAAATTAAATGCTCATATTTTATTTCTAAAATATTAATTTCATTCACCCACTTAAATTTATCAAAAAGTGACTTTAATGCTCTAAAGTCAAATCAAATGCTTTTACTTAAGTCATTTTATGTAAGGGTCACTTTATGTCCCCTCTCTAAGTGACTAAGGCAAAAGTCACTAGAGGAACACTTCCCTAGGTACAAAACTAACACTCCCTCTTACTGAGGAAGGTGTTCTGCACCACTCCCAACTTGTCTCTGAAGAAGACAAACTTGCCCCTCCCCAAAGACTTCGTCAATCTGTCTGCTACCTGCTCATCAGTGGAAATATACTGAAGCATTACTACCCCTCTTTGAACATAGTCTCGGATGAAATGATACCTGATCTTAATGTGCTTTGACATGTCATGGAAAACCGGATTCTCAGAGAGCAGGATGCAACTCTGATTGTCACAGTAAATAACCGTAGGCCTAAGCTCCTGACCAAATAGATTCACCAGCAATTTGCGAAGCCACAAGGCCTCGCAGCTGGCCAAACTGGCTGCCATGTACTCATCCTCTGCAGTACTCAATGCAACGGATTTCTGCTTCCGACTGAACCACGACACTGCTGCCAAGCCTATTACCAACTTTTTGTACCATAGCTGGGTTACCTGAGGAGCCGCCGGTTGACAAACATGTTCAATGTCTGATTCCAGTGTATCAGTTGATCCATCTTCATGTCTAGCCAATATTGGCTAGTCAGTTTTTCATTTGAATAATTTTGACCATGGCCCCGCGGGGTTTGTAATAAAATGTGCTAGTAGTGTATTTTTGAGTGGTTTGGTCTCCTGAGACGTAGAATCTCAACTAAGGTATTCCAGGGAGTTTTTTTCCCTTGACAATTATGCTTTGCCTATATCCGAGTATAATTGACGAGGTTTTCTCCCGCTTCCTCCAAAGCTGGAATGCCCGATTTTGAATTATGCGCCTTGGGGGGTTATTAGAGCCCAACTGAGTGTTATAAACCTACTAGGCATTGTTAGAGTAGAGCATGGTCTTGTCCTAAGTCAATATGACCTTTAAAAAAAAATTCGAAAATATTTTTTTCGAACGGGGCAAAAATTATTTTTAAAATTTTTAAATTTTTAATTATTTCCCTAAGTTTATTAATTAATTTTTCCATAAATTAAATGGAAAAAACCTGTTTGTGATAAGTCAGTCATCTGGACCTCAAATTCAGTGATTGAAGGCTCTAACTTTAAGCCAAAAATCATTCTTGACCAGCCAACCAGTCAAATTCAGCTTTCAGATCATCAATCGGACACAACGCTCTTTCTTTCAAAAAAATCATTTTTGGGGAAAAAATGGAGTTTTTATTAAAAAATGATTATTTTGGAGATAATTAAAACTCTCCAAATTAATCCAAATTCAGCGAAATAAAAAGCTAAATGACATCTCATTGGGCATTTATGATGATTGGAGTTATCATAACTCATCTTCAGTCAGCATTCAGTGAGCAATAAATTTATATTCAGTTAACGGGTTTGTCATCTCCAGCTAAACTCCCGAATTTGATGGGATGGAGAGCACTCATTGGTCTGATGATTTGATCAAGGTAAAGACTGAAGTTTACACCTGCAGTGGCCTCTCCAAACCTAGCAGTGGTTGCCTCCATACCTAGAATGTGGTTCTACCTACATGCTCACGCCTCCTCTCTCCAACAAGGGCATCATCACACGTGTGGGCTCCATTTAGGCTCGGTTTGCAATGCTGAGGATTGGAATGGGAGCGCCTTGCCTAGGTGGAGGCCTCCCCTCATTCCCAGCCCATCTTCTTTAGGTTCGCTCTCTTAGTGGTGGCCAAGGCGGTTGGGTCTGGTTTTTTGGTTTTAGGGTTTTGGGTTCTTCATTCATTGTATATAAATAGAGGCTCCTTTAGCTCTATTCGGATGGAACTTTTGGGTTAAAGTTACTCTGAGAAAATTGTATCAAGCATTTTGCTTTAGCTTTGTTAATAAAGATATTCGACTTTGGAGGTCTATGGGCTTTTGATTATGCTGGATTCCTCATGGTTGAGGTGATATTGTCTCTAATTCATCTCATTTAAATACTTGTATGTGGTTTAATATTTTGCTAGCTCAAGAAGGCCATTGTTGGCACGGTAGTATAGCCATTTGTAGCTTCAATTTGGTTATTTATGCAAAGTAAATCAATATTTTGATGGACATAAGTAGTAAGTTATACAAAATGTTGATCTTGAATTGATTTGCCTAACATACTAGCATACATTTTATCTCACTGCTTGTTTTAAGTTTTGATGTGATTTAGGCTTCACAGATTGTAGAAGGGCGTGAGCTCAGCTGCTTCTATCCCATGCTTCAAAACAACCATTTGAATCTAACATTTTTAATTGCAGGACCTACAGTGTTCATCATCTTTTGCTTCAAAAAGGAAGCTTGGAATAACTCTCTCTTTGGTCCCATCTTCATAAGTTAATGTTCTTTGCTTACCGGTCACTTAGGAAGCCCTAGTTCACTTTTTTCAACCTTTTGGCTTCCTCCCCATTGCCTTGTTTGGCTTGCCTTTACTTCTTCTTCGCTGCCCTCTTTTTACTTTAGTTTGCAGCCCATTTTCTTCTTTTTGGACAGCCATCTTTTGCCCTAGTTTTGGCCCCTTTTTGCCCTAGTTTTTTTGCCCTAGTTTTTTTACCTTAGCTTTCTCTTTTTTGGGCAGCCCTCTTTTGATTGTTCGCTGCCCTCTTTTTTACTGTTTTGCAACCTTCTTTTTGCTTTTTGGACAACCTCTTTCCTTCATTTAGGACAGCCCTCTTTCCCACCTTTTCTCTCTCCTCTTCTTTGGTTTTTCTTCTCTCTTTTTCCTCTTTTTTCATTGCTGGTTTGTGTCCTCTTTTTTGAGATTTTAGTTTGTAGTTTGTCTTTGAAGTCTTAACTAATGCATAACGTGTAAACTATTTTAAGCTCTTATTTGCAGGAGAAACCGAGAAAATCCCAACGGCTAAAAGCAAGCAAGAAGTACAAAAAGAACAAAAAGACCTTTCCCCTCTTCTTCCATCCCTTTCTTTCCCTATTCTTCCAAGAAAAGGCAAAGAACAAGTCATCAAAAAATTGTAAATTAATAAAAAGCGAGTGGGATTACGGCTCCCACACCCTTCTTCCCCCATTTGGGGGAAGCCTGTATCGTCTCCCTTTCATGCTTTCCATTTTTTTTTATTGCTAATGGTAGAATAGTGTAGTATAATCATCTAATCTTAGTCAAGTAGTGCATGTTTGATTAAACTGTTGTTCATAAAAAGATAGTTAAAAAGTATTGTTTTGATTATTCAAATTGAACGTGACATCTTTCTTTTAGTATACTTACCCCTTTGTTTTTCCTATTAGGGCCCTAAGAAGCCTGCAAGAGACTCTTGGGTAGATCTTTGTTATTTTTCCATTAAGTGCTTAGTCAATTAATCAATAAGTAAGACTCTTGAACTTGCAGAAACACAAGTCAAGAGCACTCTCTATCGGAGAGCATCATTAGTCTTGCATAATCCTTGCATTAGGCATCTAGATTAGATAAGACTCTTGAACCTCTGTCATAAGACAAGGTCAAGAGCGCTCTCTGTCAGAGAGTTTAATTAATTAACTTAATAAAACTTTCAACACACGCCCCTCTAATTAACTTACTTCGCTGATAACCTTCACCTAGTATGCTCTGTCGACTTTCGAGTTGGACTCGTACTCAGAACGGTGAACGGACTTGCTAAGACCACAATAACAATTTAATTAAAATTTTACCCCATAACCAACGCACCGGCGTTGTCTCGATAAAATACTCAGGTAGTGGGCAAATTCCAAGTGTGGGCATCGGGCAACCCAATCTAGACACATTTGATTAAGTTATTGAACACTTAGTTGTGATTCCAGACAGGTCTGTCATGTCTTCGAACGGAGCCACTGAAGGTATTTTCGGTTAAGATTTCTAGACACCATAAGCAAGATCACTTAAAATCCTTAAACCAAGAGCACTTGCACAACCTAATATTCAATAGTTTATTTCAAGACTTGTTGTTAATTCCTTTACGCATTTTCAATATTTTGACTCCATAAGGCACTGGTCTTTTAATCCGCATAATTGTTATATTAGGATCAATTGTCTTTGGCCTCTGTAATTTCTATCTGTGAATGCATATTTATGAAGTCTTGAATTATTTCTTATCTTTTAATCTCTTGCTAGCAACGTGGATTGCTTTGTTTTACGTATTGAACTCATAATAAATAAGCACTTTTAATTACAATAACTCCTAAGCAACACCCATCCGCATCCATAACCATTAAAAACACTTTAACAACTTTAAAGAGCCTTAGAGAATTCTTTTGTAGGGACTACCCCCCTTGGCTTCGTTAGGAGTTAGCCTAAATGGAGGAGTTAGGAGTAGGTGACAGTACCTAGCTCTGTGCTTGCCCCCAAGGTCACACCTCTCCCACTTTCTCAAGTGAGGAGACAACTTTCATTAGATTTCTGTTGCTGCTGGTGCAATCGGCGGACAACAGAGCCCAAACTGAAACAACATCCGGAAGTGCTCTTCCGGTCTGCCACACTGCCTGCCCAATCTGAATCTGTATAGCCAACCAATCTGATCCCCTCTGACCTCCTGTAGTCCAAACCAAAATCCACTGTCCCTGAAAGATAGCGCAACACATGTTTTGCAGGGACCCAATGCACACTCCTAGGCTCAACCATGAATTGGCCAAGAGTGTTCACTGCAAAACACAAATATGGCCGAGTGTTGACCAGATACATCAATGACCCAATAAGCTGACGGTATAAAGTAGGATCCACCAACTCTCCCTCAAAAGCATGAAGCTTCTTCCAGTTGGTGATCATAGGTGTCGACATAAGCCTGCAATCCTCCATCCTGAATCTCCTCAAAATATCAACCGCATACTTACCCTGCCCCAGGAAAATATGTCCAAGCTCCTACCAAACCTCCAATCCCAAAAAATAATGCATCAACCCAATATCAGTCATCTCGTACTCTGTCGCAAGATCCTTCTTGCAAGCTGCAATGGGTCTCTCTCTCCCTGTGATAAACAAGTCATCAACATATAGCAGAAGAACAAGCGAATCATCTCCAACCATGATGAAGTAGAGATTCGGACCTGCTTCACTCTTCTGAAACCCCATACTCAGCAAGTAAGAATCAATCCTGGAGTACTAAGCTCTTGGAGCTTGCTTCAGCCCGTAAAGGGCCTTCTTCAACCTGCATACATGTGCCTCTCTATCATGTATCTCAAATCCCTGAGGCTGCTCAATGTAAATCTCCTCCTATATGATCCCATTGAGAAATGTGGTCTTCACATCCATCTGATGGATCTTTCAACCCATTTTCGCCGCAATGGAAATCAATGCCCTGATAGATGTATACCGAGCAACCGATGCAAAAGTCTCATCATAATCAATGCCCTCAACCTGTGAAAACCCCCGCGCTACAAACTTGGCTTTGTACTTCTCCACACTCCCATATGCCGCATGCTTCAGCTTGTAAAGCCAACGAGAAGTCACCACTGACTTTCCCTCTGGTCTCGGAACAATCTCCCATACATCATTCTTCATGATGGAATGGTACTCATCCATCATGGCATCTCTACATACCGAATGCTGGGAGGCCTCCTCAAAAGTAGAAGGGCTCAGAATCTCGTGTACAAGCCACCAACACCATGCCCAATCTGTCAAGCATCTTGATGGCTCTCACCTTGTCACTGGGTGTCCCAGCCTTTAAGGCATCCTTCAAGGTCTCCTGAAGCCACTTAGGCTTTTTCTTCCCTGAATGTTCTTCCCACACTGGCCTGTCCTCATCTGAAGAGCTACCAGAGCTAGAAACCTGTGAACCTGAAGCTGGTGTGACAACACCAGGTGTACCCTGTAATCCTGATCCCGATCCCCTGTAAGGTGTACCTGTAATAGTAGACCTATCACCTGTCCCTGAAGACCCTGCTGGCCTAACCACTGAACCTGGTGAACCTGTGCCAACACTCTGTTGTCCTGTAACCCCGGAAACCTGTGATCCTGACTGCTGCTTAGATGGAACCTGTGCCACAACCTAAGGTGCAGGGACATGCTGCTCTCCCTGCTCTGACTCTCTCGACCTCCTGAAGGCTCGCTCCTCCTCAAACTTCACATCCCTCCTCACCACCACTTTCGTTTGAGAGGAAAGATAAATACGGAAAGCCTTCACAATCTCATCATAGCCCACAAAGATGCCCTTCTCTGCAATGGGCTCCAACTTTGTCCTCTTCTCTGAAGGGACATGAGAGTAAGTCAAACTACCAAATATACAAAAATGGCCAACTTCAGGCATCTTGCCTAAAAAGCACTCCTCAGGTGTCATATTCCCCATTTCCCGATGGGGACTCCTGTTCTAAAGGTATACAGCAATACTACAAGCCTCAGCCTAGAGAAAGAAAGGAAGTGACTGGTCATGTAACATAGCTCGAGCTGCTCCAACAATGGACATGTTCTTCCTCTCTGCTACTCCATTCTGCGCTGGAGTATACGGAACTGTCAACTGTCTCCTGATCCCCTCCTGTCTGTAAAATCCATCAAACTCCTTGGAGGTATACTCACCCCTGTTATCCGAGCTCAAGACTCGGATCTTCCTCCCTCTTTGGTTCTCCACAAGAGCTTTGAACTCTTGGAACCTCTGCAAGACTTCCTCAGACTTCTTTCTCTTCAGAAAGTAGATCCAGGTCTTCCTAGAATGGTCATCAATGAATGTCACATAATACTCGTATCCTCTCAAGGACACATAAGACATAGGTCCGCATAAGTCTGAATGTATCAAGTCAAGAGTACAATCTAACTTGCTATCACTACTCGAAAAAGTAGTCTTGGTGCAGGGGCATGCCAAAGCTCCTGCACACCCCCTGCACACATCACTCTTCCTTGTGCTGAACTCCAGTAAACCTGTCACCATGTGCCTCAACAACCCCAGGGCTGGATGATGCAAGTGAGCCATCCTCCTATGCCAAAGCTCACACAACTCACTGTTGTTGCTATGTGCTAAAGCATGTTGCAACTGAAACAAGAGCCTATACAGTTTCCCACATCTCACTCCAATGTCAACTGAAGCAGATGGTCCTGCAGTCTTGGGAAACATATGCATGTGTCCATCTAGGAAAGACACCCCAAAAACCTGATCCTCGATCATGGAATCCGACACTAGGTTCTTCTTCAGCCCAGGCACATACAATACATCCTGCAATACCATGGGACTCATGGACTCCCTCTGAAATGTAATGGTCCCACGTCCAACTATACTGATTAATGAGTCATCTCCCAACACAACGTCCACATCTGTATCTGCCTGTGAAAGCTCGGAGAACATCTCACGAGCACCTGTCATGTGGCTCGAGGCTCCGCTATCTATGTACCAAGTGTTGGAAGTAGATGCACTGTAAGAATGGTCTGTCACATAGGAAAACTCCCTCTGTCTATCAACATCCGCACTGGTGAGAATGGATGCTCTCTCTCTCTCTCTCTCAATTTGCCCAGTGCATAGTGAAAACTCACTCTAAAATCTAACTGCAAAATCATCGATCTCAGTTGAAGCAGTTGTCTGCTGCTTCTTCTTCTTCTTGTTCGGACACGTAGCAGCATAGTGTCCCATCTTGTGACATCCAAAGCACTTCACAATGCTCATTTCCTTCTTCTACCCATCCTGCTGCTGCTTGGCCCCACCATTCTTGCGACCCTTCTTGCTCTTCTTCTTCCCATTTGCTGTCAATGTCACATCCTCCTCATCCCCTCTACTAGTAGAGCCACTGCACTGCAAGAAACCCCTCCGAGTCTCCTCCTGAACAAAGTCATCACATACTCTGTTCCAAGATGGTAAGTTCTCTCTGGCCACCAACCCCTGAACAAACACAGCCCAAGGTGCAGTCACCCCATTCAGGCATGTCCGCACTAACTCAGGAGCATCAATGACCACCCCTCTTTGCTGTTGTCCTTTCCCTCGATTTGCATGCTGCAAAATTTTTCCTCTTGCTCAGGAAAAATGGAAACTTTCTCTCTCCTCTCTCTCAGCTCTCTCTTCTCACTTCAATCTGCAAAAGCGAGGCAAAATGCCTTTCCCATGCATTTTTGAGAAAACCCTAGGGTGAGTCTAATCCTGTGTTGCATGGGTACGTGTACCGAGGGGTCGGGTACACGTACCGGGTACTTGGGTACGGCAATGGTACGTACCCAGACATACCCTCACGTACCGTGAGCATTAATGACGTACCGGGTACTCCGTAAAAAAAATTAGGGTACGTTTTCAGGAAATGGTACAACGTACCCCGATTTTGGGTATGCCTGGGGTACGGCAATTTATGTTCAGGTAATTGCATTTTCTCGAAGAACTGAAATTTATATTTCAGCCATATGTATTTACCATGGCTCAGAGTACAGCTTTCTTGAACATCTCAGAATTGTTCAAATAAAAGGGACAAAACTCAGATGTTGAGTCGTCATTTCTTCAGATTCTCACTTTGCTATAAATTGCGGAGGCATACAAAAGACTTCTGCTTCAGAAACTGTTTATGAGGAGGAGGACGAAACACTCAATGCTGCCTCATTTAATGTTAGCAATACACAAAATTGGGGAGTAAGCGAGACTGGCTATTTTATGGACACTAGCAATCCACCTTATATAGCAACTAGTCAATCTCAATTTACAGGGACATTAGATTCAGAACTGTACCAGACATCACGCTTATCTCCCAGCTCACTTCGATATTATGGTTTAGGACTTCAGAATGGACTATATACAGTTCTTCTACAGTTTGCAGAGACGGTGATTGTAGATACATCAAGCTGGAAGGGTGTTGGAAGACGCATTTTTGATGTTTATGTTCAGGTATCATAAACGATTGATCTCAATGTGTTATTGCCGCTTCTCTCTAAGCATAGAATAACATATTTTTATTACATCCACCGGAGAACCACGCTATGCATTTTGTGCATTATTTTCTGCCTTTAGCAAATGATTAATATATAACGCAAAGATTATTTTCTGCCAGAACCACGCTATGCATTTTGTGCATTATTTTCTGCCTTTAGCAAATGATTAATATATAACGCAAAGATTATTTTCTGCCAGAACCACGCTATGCATTTTGTGCATTATTTTCTATTTTCAAAATAGAGACAACCTGTACAATATACAAAGCCAACCTATGAGAAGTTTGACGACCCAACTAATGGCCATACAATTCAAAGTACATTTTCTCTTAAAGTTGGCTACAACAAAGAAGAAACTTCAAGCACAGTTAGCAAAGTAGTAGCTAGGCAAACTCTACTATGCAACCAAGACGCAATGATTCAAACAAATCATACTGGAATGGTGTCCAAATCTTTTGAAGCAACGAAAAATGGGCATTAAAAACAGGAAATAAGATCAATAATCTCTATATTTTGTGAACCCTACGATAAATAATCTTTGTCTCTAATCATTTGCTAAAGGCAGAAAATAAATANAGGTCTAATCTAACGGTGGAGATTATATTAGATCAAGGGCTGAAATTAAATGCTCATATTTTATTTCTAAACTATTAATTTCACTCACCCACGTAAATTTATCAAAAAGTGACTTTAATGCTCTGAAGTCAAATTAAATGCTTTTAAATAAGTCATTTAATGCAAGGGTCACTTTATGTCCCCTCTCTAAGTGACTAAGGCAAAAGTCACTAGGGGAACACTTCCCTAGATACAAAACTAACATTAAGCACTTCACAAAAAGCATGTCTACTGGGATGGAATAACACTTTTTGTAAATTTTCCTTTAAAACTTAAACTAGGGCTCAACAATATATATTTAGTTTCTACAGATAACCACACATGGGTTTCTTTTACTAGTAATGCAGTGGAAAGTAAATACTGAGAAACATCAACAAGAATCACATTAATATAGAGACAGTGTTTTAAGTATGAAAACTCTCAGATAAACCCCAAGATGGGAAAACCGGTGCAACAGTCAGATATGAAATTTTATTATGACGATATAGAGTAATTACAATCCAGCAAATGAATACACCCAACCTAGCAAAATAGAACCTCTACAAAAATCACTAAGCAAACCCAACTGAAACAGTACAGCCCCCTACGCAATTGTACAGCCTCCTACGTCAGCTGTACGGATTTGTTCATTTGTTGTACAGTCTCTGTTGAATCTGTACGGCCTCCTACTGAGTGCATGTGTACGGCTCATGTGTTTTGCCTGATCTTCCTACGAATCTTCTGGATCAAGCTCCTCAATCTTCTCAGCAAACTTCTTTGTCCGACTTCTCTTTGTCTATGTGTGTGTGTCATCTCCGCCAAATCTTCTTTTAACTCGATCGCTAAGCGAAAACCCTAACCCTCACTATGGATCAATGGATGAGATCCTCCGATGAGATCAATGGCCAAGATTAGATTAGCCATCACTTAAATTATTTCACTTTTCACTTTATAAAAGTAAACTCCATTAAGTCAAAACAAATTAGATTAATCGATGTATTTTCCTAAGTCTAAACTTAGGAAAATCACATTAATATATTTGGCTTCCTGTTTAATGTCTTCTAGCATGCATGGACACATGGAATGATAGAAGACCTTCCTTGTTGTCACTTTCTAACACTCCCTCTCAACGAGGAAGGGATTTGGTAGCAACCCCAACTTGTCTCTGACCTTCACAAAACTGTGTCTGCAAAGTGCCTTAGTGAAAATGTCTGCCACTTGCTCATTTGTCTGAATGTACTCCAACCAAATGGTTCCTTTCAATACACAATCTCTTAGGAAGTGATACTGGATGTCTATGTGGTTGCTTCGATCATGGAACACTGGATTTTCAAATAGCTTGATGCCACTCAGATTGTCACAATGAACCACTGTAGCCTCTAGCTCACGCTTGTATAACCCTTAAAGCAACTTCCTCAACAACATTCCCTCACATGCAACCAAACTGGTTACCATGTACTCGGCCTCTGTCAAGGTCAATGCAACTGACTTTTGCTTCCTACTGAACCAAGAGACAACCCCTAACCCAATGCTAAAGCAAAAACCTGAAGTGGTCTTCCGATCTTCTACAAATCCTGCCCAATCATCATCTGTGAAGCATGTTAATTGTACACTATTAATTAAGTTGTCATTGATGCCAATGGTGTCTAGTCATTGATGCCAACCGTTGAGTCCTTAGTGTTGAATTTTAGCATAAGCATGTATTCTTAAAAATTTGCACTATAGCATAGATAACAATAACAAGTGCAGTAGATAAATCAAAACATCAACACAATGAACACAAGATGCTTTCCACAAGGAAACCTTTAAAGGACAAAAACCCCAAAAGCATTAGTAATTCATCTCTTAAATGAGATGACTTGAGTTTCTTCAATCTCAAAATTCTGAGATGAATGTTCTCAAATAATTCTAAAGCCCGGATGTTGTTGTTGTTGCCTGGAGGTTTGACGAGCTACCCGAGCTTGTCACTGTGTTGTCCGAACTCTGTAGTTGACAGACTGTGGCTGCCCTGACATGGTGGCAGCTGCCCGAGGGTGCTAAGAGGTTGCCCAAGCCTTGTTCAGGGTTGTCTGTAGGTGCCCGAGGGCTGAGAGAGTTGCCCGAGAGTCAACCTGTGAAGATAAGGGCAACACGAGACTGTTAACAGCCAGGAGCAGGATGCTTGGAGAGGAGGAGGGTTGCCCATGAAGGAATACAAGTTGCCTGATGATGAAGAGAGGTTGCCCCGGGGTTTTGAAGAGTTGCTCATGAACTTGTTACAGTCATGAGGGTTTTTGCTGTAGCCCGGATGGAGACTGTACACTAAGGTAGGAACCCTAGGTAAATTGTTGTTCACCTGTGAGGAGTGAAACCCTAGCTTAGGGTTTTCTGAAGCAAGTAGATGCCCTAGCTAGATAGCCTCCATGCTAGGGCATAAACCAAAAAATTCTTCCTCTTCTTCCAGAACCAGCGAAAATCTTCTAGGAGCAGCTTCATGATCATCAACAAGTGTGTGTAATAATGAAATGGAATGATCTTCTTTTATAGTGTTTGAATCACCTAGATGTGGACCAAAACTCAAAAAAACAAAATAATATTTTATTCTTTTACCTTTTTTACTTTTACCTTTAGTGGTACTAAAGGTCTTTTTGCACTTTCACTTTGACGCCTTAGTGGTCTAAGGGTCCTTATGTATTTTTTACTTTTACCTTTAGCCTTTTTCAAGTGCCCTGTGGTCAAAACAAGTGGTCATAGGGTCCATCCCCACTCAAAGTACATCATCATAAATAGAGAGAATTACTAATACTTTTATCTCACACTCCATATGCCACCAAGATCGGGTACTAGGTGTCTTAACCAAGGGTAGCTAAGCCTTGAAGAAGATCACAAATCCCACAGATCGAGGGTAGGAGTGCCTCATATGCCCAGATCAGTCTAGGACTTATAGTGATATCCTGGTAACAGACTAGGTGCCTCAACCATAGGCTACATAATTTGACCCAAGGTCAAATACTTGGTAACAGACCAAGCGCCTCCATTCTCCCGGAGAATGGCCCTGAGCCTTATGCTGAGTTCCCCAATACTAGACTAGTTCATATTCCTGGTAACTGACTAGGTGCCTCCATTCAAAGAATGGCTACTCAACTCAAGGTTGAGTTCCCCCAGTGCTGGACTAGTTCCACATCCTAGTCCTTGACCAGATGTTCCCATTCAACAGAATGGCTACTCAACTCATGGTTGAGTTCCCCCAGTGTTGGACTGGTTCCACATCCTGGTCCTTGACCAAATGTCCCCATTCAACAGAATGGCTACTCAGCTCAAGGTTGAGTTCCCCCAGTGCGGGACTGGTTCCACATCCTTGTCCTTGACAAGATGTTTCCATTCTCCTAAGAGAATGGCTCTCGATGCTGCTCAGGAAAAATCAACACTTGGTGCCCTTTGTGGATCCCATGAGGGTTAGTGTTTCGTTTGTGGTTGTCTCTATCAGAGGAGCCCTTTTGACCTTGTCCAACCCAAGCTTGAAGTCCTTGGAGGCCTTGGAACAATGGCAAAAGCCCTAGTTACCCATTGACTTGGTCAAGTGTCCCTAAGTTGTATCTTGGTCCCATTTGAGTCCATTGTCAACTTCCTTGATCCTGGTTGATCTTTGGTTACTGGTCTTTGGTTGTTGCTTGTTATGCTTGTACTTGTTTTGGTCTCTTGATTGGTTGTTGGATGGATGATGTGGCTCATGTGTCTAAGTCCCTTTATGTGTTGATGTTAGAGCCCATTGCTTGCATTGGATGGTCTTGAGGTTGTTGAGTTCTTGCAGGGTCCTTGAGTCCACAAGCTTGGATCTTGATCCTCTTGCATGGGAACTCAAATAAACAGTGCCACAACACATCATCCTCGCTGAATTTGGAGCCCAACCCTTCCGCCTCGAGATAGCTTTCAGAGTGGTCTTCTACCTGCATCGGATCCGAGGGTTAGCCGACTCATCAAAAGGTCAGGATAGGTACCCTTATCTAGCTTACTACTCTACCTAAACTATCGCACGTGCTACCCACCCAGGCAGGGCTTAGTGTTGGCTCACAGGGGTCTCAAGCCTCCTTGCTTTAGTGGGGATCCAGTTAGATTGTCTTCCACCGTTCCAGTACTCTCTAGATGCCCCGGGTCACCTTCTACCTATCAGACAAAAGTTGAATAAGATCATCAAAGAGGATATTTACAAGCAGTTTGTCCAGGTCACTTAGATCAATCCTCCGAGAGGACTGCGCCCAAAGATGGCCTTTTATGCCGAACATTTCTTGGAGATCAAAGACGGGCTCATTGTCCGACCCCAGTATACGTCTCGTCACTGGATGCATGCCCTTCGGATACCTCTCGGGAAGTTCAGAGTAGGATCACATAGACTCCAGGTAGAGTCAGACCACCACATCGATAGATCAGATAGGATCTGCCAAACTGTGTCATCTACAGGAAGTGGAAACCGAGTCACATTTTATCTTCAGATGCTCTGTCTAATATGAGATTAGAGGACGCTTCTATTGCCTGTTTAGAGGGCCCCAAACTCTAGCCACTTTCTTCAGATACACCGATCAAAAATGTCTAGCGCTTTATATTCAGGAGGCTCTCAGGTTTCGAGCGCAAATCCTCCAGCCTACCACTAGACCAGACACCACACAGCGGATCACCGCGTTCTTCAGCATGCTACCGTCTTCCAGGGGCACCAAGAGATCTACTGACATCGATATCGACCCAGCTCCCAGATCAATAAGGGTTGAGGGTTCTCGACCCATGAGATCTCAGCAGCAACTCCGTACCAGACCTCCCTCCAGGAAGCGATTAGGACCTTCCAAACCCCACCGACATCACTCTAGAGGGCGGCCCACGCCTACCAGCCCCAACTCGAGACAGCAGACACTTTTACAATTCTCTCAATTTTCCTCCTTCAGCCTCGGATGTTAGGAGTACCGGACCTTCCTCGATCTTCTTGACTCCCGGATCTTGTCCACCTAAGCTCCTTCGCCCTTGTGCAGGGTCACATGATTGGAACTGGAGCAAGAGCTCTTCCATGCTTCCGCCTAGCTCGCTTTGTATATCTTTGTTTCTTTCTATTTCATTGCTTAAATTGTATTTCCTTTAAGGGAGATCGATTGATCCTCCCACATACATAAAATATCATTGTAACCGGCAGTCCCATTGACCTACTTTGTGGTCATCAGTGGACATTAATAAAATTATCTTATCTTATCTTATCTAGGTTTGTGCCTTCAATAGATCTGCCCCGGATCTAAGAGCCCACACCGCATCCCCCCTAGGGGGACTTGGGTCCGTGTCACCTTTCATGCTATGACTTTTTCTAACTTGCTCATTTACTTTCCTTTGCTAAAATTAATCTAATTAAGTTAAAACTTACCGTTTGCTGGTCACGTTTCAACGGTGGGCCACAAACTCACTCAGGATGTAGGAACCAATTAATTTACTTTTGCAGGAAATAAACTTTACTTTAAGCAGTCTTGTTTTCAGTTCTTTTATCTTTCTGTCGCAAAGTAAAGAACAGTAACCCACAATGCTCTATTGAAGTACCTGAAAGAACTTGCTCAGGAACAGGAAAAGATATTCATAATGTAGTAATTAGTCTTCCACTTTTTATAATCAAATTGCATCAAATGTTTTGCCTCTTCCGTGTATGCTCTTGTCCATCGTAGGTTCGCCTAAGCTTTGGAATAACCAGAAGCGAAAATGTTGTATTCAATAATTTTCCACTTTTATTATAAAAAAACTCACCTAATTAAAATCAATTCCCCTCAACAGACGAAAATCCAGCGTCTCCGTTTTACCTCGTGTGAGCAAATTTTACAGAGAAAGTGGGAACAACTAGATAGTAATCGTGGGGGCCCGTCTAGCTACACCCTCGTTTGGTGTAGTGTTACGTTGCACCTGTATCCAACGCACCTTCAGGTGTACCCTAGGGAGAGGGCCAATTTTTTCAACCATGAGGGGTGTTGTCGAGCAATGGTGGTCATGGTTGGGCCCTTTGGTTCATCCTTTAGGAGTACTATGCCTTAATGGCACTGTTGAATACCCTTTGATGGGGTTTTTAACCTCGAGGTTGGTGTCCATGGCCCCTAAGGGTTGACCACTGGGTCACATGGCTCCATATCCTGTTTACGAGCTCTATTGGCCTCTGCTTCAGCTACGAGACACTCGTCTTCATTCACAGCCACTTTGGACACCCTCCTAGCCCTTTAGTCAGTGGGCACCTGCTCTCCCTGGCCTTGTCTACTCAAAGGAAAGCCACTCTCCATGGCAGGCCTTTTGATGCTTTGAGAAGGGCGTTGAGGGATTTTATAGCATTCTAAGGTTAGATGGGGTATAACGCCCTCCTTCCAGCTCACTCTAGCGTTTCGTTTGGAGTGACTCGCTTATTTGAGCATATTTTGGCACCTAGGGATACAAATACCCCAAGTAGCCTACGTTGAGCCTACTTTGGGGCATATTTTATTATTATTTTCTTTTAATTTTAAGTTGACGTTTTTAGAATTTCAAATTGACATGTTTTAAGGCATGTAGGCTTGGATATTTTGTAAAAAGTGAGTGTGAGATAATATAAATAGATCTCCTCACTTTCATTTTAAGACATAACTTATGGGATAATACACTATGCATTTGTTTTACCCTTACTAGGGCTCTTTGGAGAGATGCGCCCCTCTTGAGGAGGTTTTTCTGGGTTAATGAAAGCTTTTTCTGGCAATTCTTTGGTGAAATTCTCTACTAGGAGATGTTTTGATTTGTTGACTAACCACAAGCACAAGGAAGTCAGGCTTCTTATCTCTTTGTTTGAATGGTTGTTGATGATACATGTTCAAGTCTAAATAGTAGCCCAAGTGCTACATTTTTTTCTTGGATAGGCCATTACCATCTTTCTTGTCACCTTAGCAAGTTGAGGCACGTCTCCTTATGAGGGTGCTCTACAGTTTTCTTCTTAGTTTTTCTAAACTAGTTGCTTGATCTAGGAACTTTTCCTCTCTAGGTTAGTCATCTTCCCTAGATGCCATAGGTTGTGGTACGGCTTTTGCTAGGGTTAGTTTCCCTTGATTTTCACACATTCTTTCTTTCAAAAACCTAGTCTACGATTAGTTCTAGGTTAGTTTTAGGTCTGCAAAATTTATAAAATTTCATAAAAAATCAAATATTTGCCAATTTAGGACCTCCCGAGATTTTTAGCTCCTAAAATTTCGGGCCCTATCAAAAGTCTTGACAGAGTTTTCTTTTGTCCCGTCATGTACTTTGAAGCAACACTATAAATAAGCCAAGTATCTTCTCCAGGTGTTATAGATCTGGAGAGTGCAGAGAATAGCACATGCTCTTCTGCATCTTCTTCTCTTGCTTGCTTGCTTGGAGGTCCTTCCTCTTCTTCTTCTTCGTCCTCATCTTCAGCTAGATGAGCATGATGAAAACATTGAAAGCCAGAGTAGTACCTCTCGGGGAGACTTTCTCTTGTCTTCTGGAACTTCCTTGGAGGTTGATACTCCCTCTTGTTTCCCTTCTTGAAGTTGAGTTTACTTCTTCTTCTCTTGGTGTGAGTGGCAAGGGCTTGATCATCCTCCTTTAGTAGGGCTTCTCTATTTGCCACTCTAGTCTCCTCTTGAATGCAATCTTCCCATACAACATCAAACTTCATGCTTTCCTTCTTGGCACACATCATCTGGATGAATGTCTCCCAAGGTCTAATGAGACCATTGAGAGCAGTCATAACCATCTCATCTTCATCAAGTTTGTCTCCAATGGCTTCTAGTTGTTCTTTGATCTGAGAGACCCTTGTGAAGTAGTCCTGGATGGATTCTCCACGAGTCATCTTGGTGCTCATCAGTTGAGCTCTTAGATTCATCTTTTTGTTGATGTTTCTACCCTCATACATTCTAGATAGGGCATCATACATTTCTTTTGGAGTCTTCTTGGATGACACTTGAAGGATCAAGTGATCCTTGATATAGTCAGCAATAATCCTTTGTGCCCTAATCATATCCTTCTTGTGCTTCTCCGTGGCTTCAGCTTCTTCAGGTTCTGCAACTTCCTCTTCGATATACTTATCAAGATCATTCTCTTGGAGAATGAGGCCAATCCTGTATTTCCATGCTCGGAAATTCTCTATGCCTTCTAGCTTGTCCTCAAGCTTAGTGCTTGGGACCATCTTGTCAGAAAATCACAAAAATTGAAATTCTGCAGAATGAGACACTGAACTTACCAGGAGATGCACTTGACTGAGGAGAGTTGACTGGTGTGCTTGGTTTCTGGAGATCTCAAGTCTTCACCTTCCAAATCAAACTTGCGAGATTCAGCACTACAACTTCCAGCTGTTTTCTCGTTCTGCAGTTTTCTGGTGCAGCTATCAAACTAGGGTCTGACTTTCCCGGAGACTCACTCACCCAAAAACCTCGATTCCAGGCTCAATAGATGCGCTCTAGGAGGGTGCAACTTTCTATGCAAGCAGTTTTCTGAAAATAAAAAATTTTCCCGAAACCCAAATTTCTTCCAGGGGGAGAGAGAGGGCTTTTTCACCTTATGAAAGTTGTCCTCTTCAAGTTAGCTCTGATACCAAGTTAAAATTCCATATGCTAAGCTAGATTATCAAGATTTAATTTCAATTTCATAACAAAAGCATATAGACAGGATCACTGAAAGAAACAGTATCACAAGAACAACACAAATTTATCCTGGGAATACCCTAAAGGGAAAAACCCAGCAAAAGCTTCCTCAATATAGATGCCCCAAAAAGATAAAAGGTAAAACCCAAAAAGACTGATCCTCCTCCTTCTCCAACTACAGCTCTTTCTCTCTCTCTCTTATGCGCTACACAAGTGAGTGTGTGTGTCTCAAATGAGGAGCGCCTCCCTCTATTTATATTCTTTCGTTCACTTAATATTTGACTTAGTTATGTAGGCTCGAGTAATCCTAACTCAGTTATGTAGGCTCGAGTAACCACAACTAGGGTACTAATGACCCGACTTACAATGGAGGAGACTTCCTCATGACTTTTAGTAATACTCCCGATAGGAACATCAGAATACAAAGGAATACAAGTGATTCTCCCGACAGGAGCATCGGGTACCACTAAAATATATATAGAATATTCTTTGAAGTTACAATAATTCAACAATGACTACTCAGATAAATTCAAGACTAGCATGAACATTGCAGAACTCCTACTCAAAAACATTGAAGCTATTGGTCCATACAATGTCATCCAAGTCATAACAGATAATGCTGCTAATTGTAAGGCAGCGGGAGCAATCATTGAAGATAAATACCCCAACATATTTTGGTCCAGGTGTATGGTTCACACATTGAACCTTTTGATGCATGACATTATTAAGTTGAAGGAAAATGAATACAAATGGATTGGTGAACTGTACAAAAAGGGTAAGCACATGATAAGATTTATTACCAACCATAGCAATGCCCATGGCATTTTCCGCGCTCACTCAAAGTTAGAGCTATTAAAGATAGCAAAGACTAGATTTGCTAGCTATTACCTCACCTTCAAGCGCCTTTTGAAGGTACGAGAGGCATTGGCTAGCATGGTATCAACTGAATCATGGCAAGTCTTGAAAGATAGGGTTACATCCACATCTGACAGGCTTGATTTTCAGGATGTGGAAGACACAGTTCTTGATGGTCAATTTCGGGCAAGTGTCAAGTTTGTTTTGCAGTTCACAAAGCCCATTTATCACATGATTCGGTTTGCAGATACAGATAAGCCGGTAATTGGGGAGGTGTATGAGCATATGGATAGCATGTTGGGCCAGATTAAAGATATTGTTGAATTGAAGTATCCCATCCTATATGACCATATTCACACACATGTGGTCAAAAGGTGGGATCATCTCAACGTTCCACTGCATGCCTTAGCATATGTATTAACACCAAAATATTATTCTCCATCTTGGTTGGCCAAACCGGCACCTGGGGGTGGGGTTAGGAGAAAGCCCCACACAGATCCAAAGGTACAGGTTGGGTACATGGCTGCTATAGACAAGTTGGTCCCTGATGAAGAGGAATGTGCCTTATTGCGTAGAGAATTAAACAAATACCTCAGTGAGATTGGTCTGTTTGGTACTTTGCATGCTAGAAAAGATAGAGATAGGGCGCCTCCTATTGAGTGGTGGAACATGTATGGCTCATCATGCCCACGCTTGCATAAATTGGCAACCAAAGTACTTTCACAGGTGGTAAACAGTTCCTCCGCAGAAAGGTGTTGGAGCACCTATAGCTTCATCCACTCGGTGAAAAGAACCCGATTAAATGAAAATCGAGCAGAAAGCTTAATTTATATACATTACAACTTGAGGTTGTTGACTCATTACTGTGAGCAAGCCAAAACCAATAGATCATATGTCACTTGGGACAACAATCCGAAGGAGCATAACTTGGAGGATGGAGACTTAACTTTAGAGCACTTGGAGGAAAAGCTTTTGGTCGATGAGGATGACCATGCAGCAGCAGCAACAACAATGCCACCACCATCTGCTACCTTGTTTCCAGATGCACCATCTTTACCCCCAGGTTCAACTTCACAGCCCCCACCTGCATCAGTGAGGGGGGGTCATGCAGGACCAAGTCTTGGACGTGGCTCAAACCGCTCAACATCGGTGGCTACTAGGAATGAAAATCCCGCTCCCTTTGTTCATGGACATAGACAACGAGAAAAGAAATTAGAAATTTCCTATGACAAGAGGAAACATCCATAAAATCTACTTTTCTTGTCTTTTCTTATTTACAGTACTTTCAAGTTTCTGCACTGCTGAGATTCGAGAACTTGAGTAATTGACTCTTTTATATTTATTATGGTATATTTTGTGAACATTACATGGCAATTCAAGTTTGAAGTTTGAAGTTGAACTCTGAAGCTGTAAGGTTGATAACTTGATGTTACGGTTAATGGACCTATGTTTGATGAATTCACTAGTATATGATAATTGATTGAATCATTGATGGTTGATGAATGATGTTATATGGTATTATGATTTATCATGTTATGGTTTATTTCATGTTTTTATGTTTTCCATGACTAATTCAACATTCTACAAGCATTTGTTGGCATATATGCATCAAAATATATTAAAAATATATATTATATAAAAAACGCTTCCAAACCGGAAGCTTCTAAAAATTTCGCTTCCCGCTCCCAAGTAACCTTGCTCTTGATAGTTAAGGTTAAGCCTATCACACTCATTTTGCTATGATGGTTATTTTGCAAAGACCCCTTTCTTTCCCTAAGTACACATTCACTTCATCCGCCCTCACTTTCTTCAGGAATCTAGACTATGCAACTTAACTTAGAGCTTTCACATGTAATATGGACTTAAAAAGGGTCACACCAATGTTAGACTAGAGGAGTTGAGGTTAATTAAGTCGTTGAGTAGTTAGAAAGGTATAATTGTAAGTTAATCTCATGTATTATCTTCATATTTGTGAGCAATTCCTAAGTTATATGTTGGGCTAACCCCTTAGCACCAGAACGCTTTATCATTTACACGTGTTATAACTTATGACACTTGATGTGGTATATCTTGGTGGTGACTAGGTGTTGAATGGAGCACTACCCTTGGCACATACAATAGTCCAAAACTCCATATCTTCAACGATAAAATCACAAAAATCTCCTTCACTTCTTGTTTAGGGTAAAATCCAATTTCTTCAAGGCTAAAAATTTTCAAATTATTCTCCCATCAAGCCAACATAATTTTCTATTGTTTTAGCACTTCAATAGGCTTGATTTTTCAGAGCTTTATTTGTATTCTATGTCATCCCCTAACTGCAATGTTTAATAGGAATCTAGCATCTCTAATTTTCAATTTTACATGATCTAATTTTCTGTTATTTACTATTGGTTATAATCTGAAAAATTGAGTTTTTCTTGCTTATTTCATCACAGCAAACACTGCCTTTGATGTGTTGCACTAACGATGCCATGATCCATCTCTGCTAGCAACAGTCCCTAGGTCTTCACACTTTCTACATCTTTGAGGCTCTAGCTAAGCTCTGATACCATATCACGGAAATCGAGCACAGAAAGAAACCAAGAAAAAAACTGGAAGAGTTATCGTAATGTATTTTACATAGATAAGAGAGTGAAAGCTTTCTTATGTATGGTTACAATGAGGTTGAGCCAATACACTTTATGAATGTGGGATAGACAGAACTACAATAAGGCAACATAAAGCATAAAGGGTTAAATAACATAAAATCAAAAGTGACTTTATTCCTGCCCAAGTCTAATATCTAATTGACCATTATATAAACTAAGTTATACTTGAACAGTAGCACGTTGTTTTTGAACTCTAGAGGCCATTTAAGCCTCTTTGATTATGTATTTTGTTTTAGTCTTTCTATATGTATCCATGAGCAGACTTTGCATATTGTCTCTAATTGTCTGGAATCTTTAAAATATATTTTTTTCATTAAAATTTTAATATTTTATGTAATTTTTAGTAAACGGAGCCATTAAATTCAAAACCGTCTGAGTCCAAGTTGAGTTTGAGTTGGTCCTTGGCTGATTCTGAGGCTGAGTCCTAGTCTTAAAACATTGGCTGTAACTGGAGCAGCACCACAGCTGCTGCATGGCACCAAGTTATAACTAAGAAGCTCTATCAAAACAATGAGACCATCAGTCTTGGCCTATGTGACACAAATCTTTACTGTGAAATTGCAACCTTTTGTGGAATGCTTTTGCAAATTTGCATCCCATGTGAAGGAATGTGAGAGAGATAAAAGTACCTTTAAAATGTACTAGACCAACATGTGTAATATTGTTATAGGCCATGTTCAGAGTCTTTAAATTGAGAAGTCCTGCAAAGACATTAAGACCGGTGTTAAATTCTGCTTCAAGCCTTGATCCTAAACAGATAACAGCAAGCAGTAAATTAAACACAATAGTAAAAAGGCATAAGAAAAAACAATGCAACAAAGAACTGGAAGAAGAGAAATAAATGAAATATCATGTCATTATGAAAAGTCCATCCTTCCTTTCAATGACAGATTTATCATTATGTAGATTTCTAATGACTGCATTGAATATGACATTCATTATCGTATTCATTTAAGTCATTCAGATGTTTAAAAGTCACCATTGATAATGGTTGAGAGGTAATGCAATTACAATTACCATTTAAAAAAAACATAGACTTTTATTCTGGACTAGGACTATAATATATATTAGGAAATGGAGACAAGAGGAACTCCATTATCCCTTCAAAAAAAACCTGTTAACAATTTCTCATAGGCTTCAAGCTTATCTGATATCAACTCTGACCGATTTGAACATTGCCTATATGACATAAATAGAACTTCTAGGACTGATATAAATATAATTTCTAAGACTGTACTCTGAAAATAATGTAAACAGCTATGGACATGGTCATGCATGAACTCCTTATAAACACACATAGCAGATAATAATGAACACATGGCAACAAAACCAATGCAAAGGGATATGTATTAAAAAATAAATAAAATCAGCACATAGCATGGTATTATGAATATGAACCACTGATCCTGCTTGACAATATTAATGAAAATGTCAGTTTACACGTCTCGAGATATATTTTGCTGACACAAAGAAAGGTCTGAATGATCTCTCAGAACTGCAGTTATGCAAAAATATAGACTGCCTCCATCAGAGTATCAGAGTAAACTATAAAAATAACTCTTAAATATATAAAAATGCATCGAATAAGGCTAATAGTATTCAACCTCCTTTTACATTTACCTTCAAGTTTTTGGCATCCAGCATCAGTTATACAGCATGAGTTAATGTTGAGATACGACAAAGCAACAAGACCTGCTTGCACCAGCCAAAATAATAAATCAATAGCCTTTATGGTAAGGTTCGCAATCTTTTTGCACAAAATAGGATTTGATTTTTTGCCACAACGAGAATTTACAATAGAAATTTTTGAAAGAAGTATATTATATTAATATTCATGAATGATGAAGGTAGGTCAACGGGATTCAAAATGATATCTAGCAGAATAGCAAAAACACAATAATGTTCTTATATTCATCTACATGTTATCTCGAAGATTTTACAGCACTGCAGAAGTTATCAGCAGAACAAGATGTATACCTAATATCTTCTAAGCTAAGTCACTTGACACAAGGACATGGGACACGGAGGACACCAAAATACGCGTGTCTAACACGAACATAGTGACCCCCGCAATCAAGACACGAAGGACAGGACATGCTATATATATATATATCCAAATTTTTTTAGAAACCATAACATATACAAATATTCAATAGAAATTAGAATCAATACACATTACACATTCACCAATCACAATGAGACACATAGATGATAGCCATAGGCAATAGCTCAAGATGTTGGAACCATATTTCTCATTAAGTCATCAAAATCAAAATGTATTACATAGATGTCGAAATGCCACTGACAAATAGTAAATACAAAAATCAGTAGATCAAGATGGAAGAATCTCATCTATCTATAGTCCTCCATGCCTGAATCAACAAACTCATCACTAGCCTCTTCCTCCTCCTCCTCTTTGCCCATCTAACGATCGACATCTGCTGGTGTGGAGGATGACCCCTCCATATAGGATCACCATTATCAAAAGTGACCAGCTCTAGCATTGGATCATTAAGATCCATGTTGGTTAATGCCAACTAAGTACTGTTGTCCAAACCCATACCATCACGAAAGACATCCCACATCTTTGTCTTTCCCTTCAGCCACTCCTCCCTCTTCCCGTAATTAAGACGAAGGTTGGAGTGCACATACACCATCGTCTCTACCCTGGATTGCTCAAGCCTGCTCTTCTTCAAACTGTACAAGTTCTCATATGTACTCCAATTCCTCTCACAACAAGAGGATGAAGTAACTTGAAAGATGACCCTCAAGGCTAACTTCTATAGAATAGGGCATGTTACCCCATGAGTTTCCCACCAACCATAGGGTTTCTTAAGCCCCCTTTGAGCAGATCATAGCCTCCAAATCTTCCACTGGCAATGGAAAACTCTACAAATCCCTCCACCTCATGGAGTAAGTCTCTATCCTAAAATAGTCGTTTAAATGCTATCTTCCTCCCCTGTGAAATCTCTCCATCCATGTGAAGAGGGACTCTATGTGAGGGCGTCGGCCCACCATTGAGCCAGTCATGATTGTAGAACTTGGGGTTCAATGAGTGAGCCAAGCAATGCAAAGGTGTGCAATTCTTATCCCACCTGGAGATGAGAATAACCTATAAGGTGGACCATAAGTTCTTTGTCGATGTCTCATACTCGACACACTCATTCTCCATAACAATGGTCCTCATGGACTCAATAATGGAATCCCATCACTCATAAACATCTGCTAGGATGGGTTGGTTTGTGTCTGCAAACCGCAACAAAGAAATGGTCGGCTCCATGATCTTAATGCTAAGATCTATCCTCTCCCACCAACCTGTAAATTTTTCAAAAGTTTCAGCCTCCGGTTTAGAAGTTAAAAATGTCTCAGTTTATTGCCGAACTTAAAAAAAATAAAAGGCTGGAAAAAATCATTAATTTCAGACTTAAAAACATTGTTGTAACTTCAATCTTTTCAATGACAGAAAATAAATAAATGCACACCATTCAACACACAGTACTCATAAATTTTTGGCCAATGGCCCTGGAAAAACCCACAAGGGGAAAACCAGTCAGAGAGAGAGAGAGAGATTTTATTATTTCTTCTAGGAAAATTTCAGACAATCATTTTCAATGAAAATACAACTTATCTCAACCAAAGAAAATGACCCAGCAAGATGCCTCAATTTTTTTGCAAATGTTGTCTCAATTTTCGTGCCTTTCCTTCTCGAAAAATGTGTCGAAAATAACAACAACCTTCTACCCTCGATTTTTGTGTCAAAACAACAGCAAAAACCGTACTGTAGGGGCAGTATTAAATGTTGTCGTACAGTCTCGAACTACGTGCCATAATTTCATATTGTTGCCTCGGGAAGTGTCTGTCCTTCTCCTCGAAATATGTGGCTGAATATACCTTGAAACTCGGGCCCACTCTCACGATGTACAGTCTGCAAGCTCCCTCGAAATCCGTGCCTGGAATGTGCCTCGAAAATCATGCCTTCAGCAAACTGTTTAGTAAATGGGTGCCTCGATATTCGTGCCTCTCTCTTTAGCTCTCTCTTCTTCTCATCTCAAGAATGAATTCATCTTTTGCATTTCCCTTGCTTTTTGACAAAACCCTAGGTAGGTGAGAGGACATCTAATCCAATGGATGAGATTAGATTAGATCTAGGGATGAGAATAAATGCTCACATTTAATTTCTCATCAAAATTAATTTCACTCACCCACTTAAATCTATCAAAAGTGACTTTAATCTCTAAAGTCACATTAAATGCTCAACTTAAGTCATTTAATGCAAGGGTCACTTTATTTCCCCTTTCAAGTGACTAAGGCTAAAGTCACCTAGGGGAACACTTTCCTAGGTACAAAAATAAATACAACCAACATCTAGCACTGTGTCCTTTACCTTTTTTTACGCAATATGATCATTTTTTCTCCAAAAGGACCAAAGATCTGAAATAACCATGGACCCAAGAGCGGGTTTGACCTCCCTCAACCTCTTGAGCATGATGAATGAGGAAGCAAACCAAGAATCTACAATCTTCAACAATGAAAGACATGTGTACTCTTTGTAGAATGTGAGGGCATTGGTGTGGTTTTGTACAAAGTTACGGATATGGCATGCATCATCAATAAGGTTGCCAATCCATGTCACATTTGAAGCAATAGATTTCAATGTTAAATTCAAAGAATGGACAATGCCAGGTGTCCAAAACACCTGTAAGAGCAATAAAAGCAAGTAAAAATGAGTCTAGACTCTACAACTAACAACTCAAATGATAAATCTATTAAATGACCTTTCCACTAGGGCCTAAATGAATCTAGTACAAGAAATTCAAAGAATTAGCAAATTAGCAATGCAATGTGTCCAAAATAAAAATACATGTGGATATTTAGCTTCCACAATCATGCCAACAGCCTTGCAAACAGGTGCATTGTCCATGATGATTTGTACACAAGAATCAGCACCTACTTCTTCAATGACTTTGATGAACAACTCACCCATATACTGTGCATCCTCGTATTTCCCAAGAGCATCCACCACTTTCAAGAACACCGATCCATTTTGGGAAGACACGATGGAATTGATGAGTGTATGGCGTGTTGCATTCGTCCATCCATAAAAAAAAATACTAACACCGGATGAGGGCCATGCTGATCTAATTGGCTTAAGAATTTTATTCAACTCCTTTGCCTTAACTAACAATGTGGTTCTAAGCCTCTCCGAACTAGGAGGCACATAACCAATTGGAGCTCGTTCAATTAAACTTCGACACGTCTCAATAAACAATGGTGACCGTGCAACATTGAATGAAATGAAATTGAGGTAGGAAAAGAATGTAATGGTAAGGTCCACCTCTTCTCGCAACCCTTGTTGGAAAATCATGTCTTGTAGTTGGCCTCTTTCTTGTTGGATGAGTAATAGTATCTACCTCACTCCCATATCCGCTAGGTGGAGGCCTAGTGCTAGAGGGTTTCCTCAAGAATGGAAAAGAATCATTCTTTTGTGTCTTGCTTGCCGCTACCACCTTCCCTAAGCCAACTTGATCCTCTATTTCCATCTCTATCCTTTGGGTAACACTCGCTACTTTACATGAAGAAATCCCACAAGGAAGGGCCAACAAATGGTCCTTAACCCGGTAACATGTGCTCTTGAACTGATTCTTGTATAAATTGCAACTCCAACTCACATTGCCTCCCCCAACAAGCTTTGCTCCATGCCCTTCTTTCCTTGTCACACACTTGCACAAAGAGTATTTTATCTCTTGGGCTTGTTGTCTTGCTAAAACAAGGTTAAATTGAGCATGAGCTCCACTAGCAGTAGATGCAACACTATCAGGAGCAAACGAGCTTATGCTTGGAGGAGGAAGAGGAGGGGAAACACTAGATGGGGCATTTCTCCCTTTCCTTTTCCCTTTAGCTGCTGCCCTAGTTGATTGGGACATTCTTCTTCTTGCTTCATGGTGAGCTTAAACCCTCCCAACGAAATCCACACTTAAAGGCACTTGGAAACCCTTGCAAATTCTCCAAATCCTCTTCACCTGCAAAAATACTTACTCTCACACCTTTCTCTTCAAATGCAAAAAACCAAATGAGTGGGAAAAATCATGTTTTAATCACTTGTGGGCCTCTTTTTCGCTTTTTTTTATGTCCTGGAAATTGGAATCGAGACACAATGCAAGCACGTGTCCAACACGTATTTTGGTCCTGTCCTAATTTAGGACACGACCAAAACACGTGTCAGACACGTGTTTGCATCATGTCTGTGTCCGACACAATGACATGGGACACGTAGATGGTTTTGGACATGTCTGATTTCATAGCTTCTAAGCTTTCTAACTAAATAAATAAACCAATGTTGCTTTGACGTGAGCACCTAATGGAGAGAATGCGGACACCTAATGGAGAGGAAATTGGCACCTAAGATGTCAAGATTTGTAAAAAATTACATCTTTCCTAGTTCAAAAATTAGAAAACACACTA
The DNA here is from genome assembly GCA_001517045.1 of Pseudotsuga menziesii. NCBI lineage: Eukaryota > Viridiplantae > Streptophyta > Pinopsida > Pinales > Pinaceae > Pseudotsuga > Pseudotsuga menziesii. The sequence continues at coordinate 152,654 of LPNX010600575.1, forward strand.
GAATGTGAAACGCACACATGGTCATTAGTGGACATTAATGTAATTTATTAATTGTTTTTACCAAGTTGTATAGTACAGGGAATTGCCCAATCCAGGCAGTGTTGAAATGATGAAATCTTCATGTATGACCATTTTTTAGCTCATTTATTATTGTGTGTTTAAAGGATCTGGCTTATAGCTAACCTAGTCAACACACTTTTATTATATACCTAGGTGGTTAAGAACATCCTAGTGATTATGTGAGCCCTTCTAGGGGAGGGTGCCCTAATTCTTGAGTCTTTGTAAAGTCACTCTAATATACAACTTTACAAGTGATTTATTCTTTAGCCTGCAAGCACCATATCAAGTGTTTGCTCTATTGTTTTTGGGTTGTATTTTCTTCTCTGGCGCACTTATAAATCAGCTATACAACATTGTTGTAAGGGTTTTATGTTGTACTGCCCCAATGCTATTTTTCTCCATCTTCATTGTAAGAATTATGGTTTGCAAGTTGGTTCCATTCATTCCCTACACTTGGTTATGAAGCTCAACACGATATCTAAGCAGAGATTTTAACCTCCACTTATTTCACTAATGATTAAGGCATTTTCCTTGGTTGTTTAAATGGTTAATCAGTTATTGCAGTGGAGATTTCCTAGCCTAAAGAAGTCTTTCCACTGCTTTTTATCATGATGTTGTTGGCTAGAGAAAGGTGCCTTGATTGACCTTGTTTTATGCATTTTTTGGAGATCTTGTGCATACGGTTAGAGCACCCACCTTGTGAGCTTATCAACTCATTTATTTCAGTCATTTTTCAACAGCTACTTTAAGGCTTTTCTCTAGTGGCATCATTGTTGTCTTGTGACTACACCACCATTGTTTTCGTTTTCTTGCAATTGATCCAAAGTCTTTAGGCCAAAGCCTTCTTTATAGGGTTTTCCTAGGGTATATATCCTACTTCAAGGCCAATGCCTCTTTTCTAGGGTTTCCTAGGGTTTTTCTAGGGTTTAAAAAACTAAATCCAAGGCACTTTCTTCTTGTTCTCCTCAGTAGGTAGCATTTTATAGATTCTTGAAAGACATTGGTGTTAATGTATTTGTAACTTCGGAATATATTCTGATGTATATTATCATTGTACGTTGTTGTACCTCCATTGGGGATGTGTGTTACCCCTTTGCGGGATGTCTAAATTGTGTCTAGACCTTGAGGAACAACCTCCGTTGTAAGTCGAGGCAATAGTCCCCAGTGTAACATCATGTAATATGTAATTGTGATCTCTCTAGGAGAAGTGGGCCCCATGTGAGATGACATGTAGGCTCGAGTCTTATATTTGGTCAGAGACTTGAAAGGGTATAAATAGGGAGGTGCTCTCGCTCATTTATACACCTCATACACTCTCTAAGGTGCATGAGAGAGAGAGACAGTCGGAGGAGGAGAAAAAGATAGTTGCTGAACATTTCTTATTACTACTTTTAATCATCTTATTATTCTGAAGAAGTTTGCGAGGTTTTCTCCTTCGGGGTTTCCTCGATGAAAATCTGTGTCTTGTGCATCTTTTACATCTTATGCATTGTGTTGTACTTGTTATTCTTTCAGATAAAGATCCTAGATAATCTAATCAGATCTTAAAAAAATTTAACATGGTATCAGAGCCTCTCTGAAAGAAGGCATTGTGCAGCTGCGAGAACTAGGGCTTCCTAGTTTAAGGTGTTCTCTCCACAGATCATCAAGCAAGGAGGGCTAGGCTAACTTGCCTCACTAGGGAGCATTTGTTCGTGGTAGCAGTTTCTAAATCAGAGAAGTTTCACTGTGCAGACGAAATATAGCTACAATAGCAGCTAATGGAAATTAGGGTTTCATGCCTGAAAACCCTAAAAGACTGAATTTAGTCATTCTAGCACTTTCTCTATAATGCAAGATTGGAGAAGACTCGGAAGCCGAAACTTTTACATGACGAAGAGAAATTCGTGTTGTACACTGTGTAAAAGTTTCAGCCTCAGATTCGCTATACTTCAGGAGATATGGTTCCTCCAAATCAGGGTTCCAGCCCTCCTCCAGAATACAGCCATAAACAAGTGACCTATGGAGATTTGCTATATCTCAGGCTAGGAAGGTCTAAACGAAATCTCGCAAGATGTTCCAGGTACGATACGGACTGAAGTTTCTGTGGTACGTTTTTTAGACTCAAAATGTGAAACAGTGACACCTGGCAGTCCGTACAAGTTTGCTATGCTGAAGAGTCCCCAAAACAGTCACCTTGGAAAACTCGGCATAAGTACCACTTGGAGAATCCATTTTTGCTCTAACCTGTGGGGTTGGAAATAAGACTTATCAAGCTATCACAGTGAGAAGTTTCAGACTTTAAGGATCCGAAACTTAGAAGATACAGCATAATCAATATCAGTGATTTTTACAGAAGAAATTGGAAAACAGGGCTTCCTGTTCCAGGAGCTTCCCTCCACTGTTTTCAGAAAAGGAGTACACTGGACAGCTCGCCTTGAAAAGGCCCATCTTTCTATCCAATCAAAAGTTAGAAATTCCAAGTTTTGAAAATTAGGGTTTCTCTGACAAACCCTAGATCAGCCAGCTCCAAAACCAGAACGTACACCTCAAATCGGTAAGATCTAAATTTTTGCTATTTACATCTGAGGTTCTCATTTCAAAATGACTAATCACGCCAGCTTGATGACAAGCTTGGTGAAGCTGACAACTTCCGAGTATGGAAGTATAGGACCTCTGTGATCCTTGAAGAAATTGACTTGGATCAGTATTTCAGTAAAGAAGTTCTAAGAGCCAGAGGGAGATGCGACTAAGGCTAGAGCCAAGAGAATCATTGCAAATTCCATTAAAGATCATCTCAGCCCTCATGTGTCATCCTTGAAGACACTAAAAGTAAGTGTTCGATGCTATGACGAAGCAATCATAGAAGAATAAGATATTGTTATAACCAGCATGAATGGCCTCCCAAGATCATGGGATTCATTCATTCGAGGAATGTGTGCCAGAAGGAAGTGATTACCTTCAGCTGACTCTGGGAAGAGCGCACACAAGAAGAAGCTCGAATCATAATAAGAGAAGAGAAGATGGGAGCAACTGAAGATCAAGCTCTCATGATTCATAAAAGATGCCTCAAGCGATGAGGAATATTAAGGACTCAATTCTTGAAGAACCTCTTATCCATCTTAGCATTTGGAGAAGAAATGATGTTGTTATGAATGAAGAAGATGATGAAGCTGAAGGCTCAAGAAGGAGTCTACCCACGAAACAAATAAAGATAAGTATTCAATTGTCATTTCATGATATTGTTTGGTTATGCATTTGTTTATATTCAGTTGATGTGTTATGCATGTTTGAGTATTTGCATTTATACTATTGAATTGCACATGATGGGTAAGAAGTCAATGATGTTGTACAACATTCCATTACTACTTACCTAGATTAAAACTTCTTTGCTGGCATATTAGGAGTTGTACACACTCTTAATAACATTAGGGTAGAATGCATCTAGAAGTTATTGTATGTATACATGATATGGATGAATGTTGTAGCATTGGCCAATATAATCGCATGGCTATGTGACATATTTGTCACTATTAATATGTTATGGAAATTATGATATGTTTCTAATCATGCAAATGAACTTGACTTGTAGATCATTCCAAAGAACAAGTAACGACGGTTCAAAAGAGGAACTTGAAGCTTCCCGGGTCAAAGACACCATAACGAAAGAAAGAGCTTCAAAAGAATATAAAGAGAACGGTAGATCCACCTCGAGAGATGAAGACCACCTTGGGCACAAGAAATAATCCAAGATGAAGAATAGTATGACGATACTTCCAAAGAAAGGAAGAGGCCTCAGACACACTCTATTTATGTGACACTGTTGAGCGACATCATTGATGCAGAGCCTTCCAGCTATGAAGAAGTACACAAGAAGGAAGGGAAGGAGACTATGATTAAAGAGTACCAGTTCAAGAAGAATGATGTCTAGGATGCGGTGTCGAGACTTGAAGGGAAGTCCGTAGTGTCTTCCATATGGATCTACAAGATCCAGCATGCAGTAGATGGCAACATCATGGGATACAAGGCAAGAATCGTAGCACGAGGCTTCTCACAGAAAGAAGGCATAGACTACGAAGAGACATTTGCACCAGTGACAAGTCAAGTATACGTAGAGCAGCCACTGCAAGTTGAGACACATGACAGGCAGACTCATGTGTGCAAATTTAAGAAGCCCTTGTACAAGCTCAGAAGGCACCCATGGGATAGAACATACAGTTACATAAGGAGCTTGAAGATCACCTAGAGTGATGAAGATCTTAACCTTTGCTACAAGATTGAAGATGGAAGCCTATAGAGGATGACAAGCTCACAGATGGGTGCGAGAAGAACTTTTAAACAAAGTTAAAGATAGAGGATCTTGGTATCCAGTGACCCTAGATGGATACATATAATATTAGTAGCAGAGGAAGCTACTTGTCACTCCATTACATAATGTTTCAATACATAAAGTATGAAAGGTAGAGGGAGAATGATGCTCCGCTTCAGAGGGAGTCACTGTACAAGATCCTGAGGTTCAACATGGTACGACAAGATGGACAGCTTACTAATGGCTCTAGGGTTTACTTCAGGTTGAAGGAGGAAGACCAGTGATGCTCCTGTTATATGTCGATGACCTGTTCTTGACAGAAAAAGAGGAACTCATTAAAGATGCAAGAAGGAGACTTGCTGTCGAATTCGAGATGAAGGACTTGGGTATGATGCACTATTTTCTAGGCATGGAAGTGTGGCAGAGTGCGGATGGAATCTCCCTTGGACAAGGGAAGTATGCAGTGGAGATCCTAAAGAGGTTAGGGATGATGGACTGCAAGGCCATGGCCACACCTATGGCATCGAACCTTAAGCTGATGAGTGATGCTTCATCTGAGATGGTTGATGCCACGATGTATCGTCAGATGATTTTTTCATTGATGTGCCTGACAAATACAAGACCAGACACATGCTTTGTTGTGAACAACCTGAGCCAGTTCCTAACGGATCCGAGACATGCTCACCTGGTTGCAAAGCATGCAATGAGATACCTGAAGGGTATAGTTGAGCATGGGCTCAAGTATGATACGAATCAGAAGACTAACCTACATGGTTATGTTGATTCGGATTGGTAGCGCCACTGAGAAGAAGAGCACCTTGGGTTGCTTCTTTAGTTTGAGATCTAGTATGGACTGCTGATTTGGCAGGATGTAGTCCTGCGTGGCGCTGAGTAAAGTCGAGGCAAATTATGTTGCCACTTGCTTAGATATTCGTAAGGTAGCATGTTTCTTTTGAAAGCTACTATTGAATTTGATTTATCTGACTTGCATTTTTTGTATGATGCAGAGAGGAGCAGTGAAGCTCCAGTATGTGATCCAGATCGAGATCTCTCGAAAGAGGGAGTGATGAGTTCTAGCATAGCCGGTGAGACAGGTTGTCTGAGAATAAAATCCCGACGAAGCTCGCAGGTTGCTCAGACGTAATCAGTCATGTAGGTTGTCCTCGGATGTAATCAGTCTTGGTGAAGCTCGCAGGTTATCCTTGGACGTAATCAGCCCTGATGTGATTCTATGCTAGAAATGGCCAGAGTGAAGTTCGAGTACTTCAGAGAGAAGCTTGGTGTTCTTCAGATTGAGGTTCCCTCCAAAGGGAAGTGATGAATCCGGAAGACGTAGATACACATGAGCCTTTTCAACACGGTGGCAGGCTGAGCCTCCCATGGTCAGATGTAAGTGCAGATCCTTTCCCCGGATGGTAGTAGGTGTTTCCTACCATGCCGATGGATGCAAGTGCAGAGCCTTTCCCTGGATGGTAGTAGGTGTTTCCTACCATGCCGGTGGATGTAAGTGCAGATCCTTTCCCCAGACGGTAGTAGGTGTGTCTTACCATGCCGGTGGATGTAAGTGCAGAGCCTTTCCCTGGATGGCAGTAGTGTGTCCTACCATGCCAGTGGATGTAAGTGCAGAGCCTTTCCTCGGATGGTAGTAGGTGTGTCCTACCATGCCGATGGATGTAAGTTCTGAAGCCTTTTCTCGGATGGTAGGTGTGTCCTACCACGCCAGTGAATGTAAGTGTTGTGTGTATCTGGGCTGTGCTCCGTGTGACGATGAGATGATTTGAAGATGATGAGGTAACAGTAGGGTACGGAGGTATTGCAAGGCATGTAATCAGTCCTGGGAGGCTCCTTCAGGTTTTGCAGTGAAATATAATTAGTCCTGGGAGATCTTTCAGGTTTTGCAAGAGGCATATAATAAGTCCTGGATGTACCTACTTGATGGCTTGCTCGCGGAGATGATGAAGACCTAGCAGAGGTCTAGGCCTACATCCAGCATGAAAAAGGGCTGGCATTGTAGATGAAGACCTGGCAGAGGACTAGGGCTACATACAACATGAAAAAGAGCTGGCACTGAGGAAACTTCTGATGACAGATAGTATGGGACGATGATCAAATTATAAGAAGATGATGGCAACAACTATAATGAAGACTCTGACTCCGTGATGATGATGATGCATTGAAGACCTGACCATATGTGTTGATGACTGTGTAGAGAGAGAATACCTTCCTAGTTAGGAGGGAGTGTTGATGTATTTGTAACTTCGAAAGATATTTTGATTTATATTATCATTGTATGTTGTTGTACCCCCATTGGGGATGTGTGTTACCCCTTTACAAGATGTCTAAATCGTGTCTAGACCTTGAGGTACAACCTCCGTTGTAAGTCGGGGCAATAGTCCCCAGTGTAACATCATGTAATATGTAATTGTGGTCTCTCTAGGAGAAGTGGGCCCCATGTGAGATGACACATAGGCTCGAATCTTATATTTGGCCAGTGACTTGAAAGGGTATAAATAGGGAGGCGCTCTCCCTCATTTATACACACCTCATACACTCTCTAAGGTGCATGAGAAAGAGAGACAGTCAGAGGAGGAGAGAAAGATAGTTATTGAACATTTCTTATTACTGCTTTTGATCATCTTACTATTCTGAAGAAGTTTGCGGGTTTTCTCCTTTATGGTTTCCCCGATGAAAATCTTTGTGTCTTGCGCATCTTTAACATCTTATGCATTTTGTTGTACTTGTTATTCTTTCAGATAAATATCCTAGATAATCTAATCAAATCTTAAGAAAATCTAACAATTGGTACCTCTCTTTCACTTGAGTCTATAAAAGTGAATTTTCAAAAACTCTATAGATCTGCCTTCTTTATTATTGAACCTATGGACTCACAGTGTATATCTCCCTAGTTAAATGGGGTTGATTAAGAAATCTTGGCATTGCACATAATTGGACTTCTTCATAGTGAGGGTTTATGGACGTTGTAAAAAAGTTCTCACAATTTCCCCAACCCAGTTTCAAGTTTCCCTATTCATTATTTAATGCCCACCATCGAACATGACTGTTGCAAATGGTGATTTTACTCATACATAATCAGAGTTGAAACGCCAGAAGAAACTTACAACCGTGTAGTCAACCAAATTGACACCACCTGTCCTCTTATAATCCAAACCATAATCCACTATACCACGTAAGTACCTGAGTACGTGTTTTGCAGCGACACAGTGCCTCGGCTCAACCATGTACTGAATGAGTGTTCACTGCAAAACACGTTCGAATCCACCAACTCTCCCTCAAAAGCATCAAAATTCTTCTAGTTGGTGATCATCGGTATGGCCATCGATCTACAATCCTCCATCCCAAATCTCCACAAGATGTCTACTGCAAACTCTCCTTGCCCCAGAAAAATATAATCAGGCTCCTGCCAAACCTCCAATGAGGTAATGATACAAGTTCGAATCCACCAACTCTCCCTCAAAAGCATAAAGCTTCTTCTAGTTGGTGATCATCGGTATGGCCATCGATCTACAATCCTCCATCCCAAATCTCCTCAATATGTCTACTGCAAACTCTCCTTGCCCCAGGAAAATATAATCAGGCTCCTGCCAAACCTCCAATTCAAAAAAATAATGCATCATTCCAATATCAACCATCTCAAACTCTGTGAAGCAAGATATCTCTTGCACTCTACAATGAGTCCGTTTGTACCTGTAATGAACATATCATCGACATAGAGCAAAATAATAAGCGGATCGTCACCCACCACAATGTAGTATAGGTTCGGATCTCCTTCTCTTTTGAAATCCCATTTGTAGCAAGTAGGAATCAATCCTAGAGCACCATGCTCTAGGAGCTTGCTTCAGTCCATGCAATACTTTCTTCAACCTGCAAACATGAGAATCTCTCCATGTATCTCAAAGCCCTATGGCTACTCAACATACACCTCCTCAATAAAAAAGTCATCCAAAAGACTATCCCAGAAAAACATGTTTTCCCTAGCCACAATAGACTCCACAGACATAGCCCATGGCTTGGCCACGCCATTCAAGGATGTCCGCACTAGCTCATGACCAAGTAAAACCTCCCCAACTGCTCCAAGCACATCCCTCACCTGTGTGATCCTAGTAAGGTAAGATGCCATATTTTTTTAGATTTGGCCATTCTGATGCTTTTCAACTTCTCTCTCGGTACCATCTTCCGGTTTTCATTGGAACTTTGGTACAAACTTGGTTAAGGCATCCCACATTTGATAAGCACGGTCCTTTCCAATCACGTGTGGGATCCAATGGTCTATAACTACATCAAAAATAGTTCTCTTAGCCTTAATGTCCTTGTTGAAGGCTGCCAAAGTTGTTGCATCAATAGATGCAAACACTACCACAGGATTAGCTTGAGTGTTGTTCATTGTGTCCCACAACTCATTCTCTTGTAAAATCAACACAATCCTTACTTTCCAAGGGCCGAAATTGGCTGCCCCATCCAACTTGTCCTCTATCCTCAACCCAGTGGCTATCTCACCGAAAAATAAAAGTCTAAATCTGCCTGTTGAACAAAATAACCTATTCCTCCGTAAGTCTGAAATCACTGCTCTATAAAATCTGCCCACTTCTTTACTTAGGCTCTGATACCATGTAAAAAAATTCTCACAATTTACCCAACCCGGTTTCAAGTTTCATTGTTCATTGTTTAATGCCCAGCCATTGAATATGACTGCTGCAAATGACAGTTTTACTCATAAACATAATCAGACTTGAAACACTAGGAGAAATTTACAATTTTATGAACATTAAAAAACATACATAAAATTTTCAGACTCAGGATTTAGGCATAAGCCTCAGGAAAAAACCCCAACTGGGAAAAGCCTGTTAGAGTAATTTTTATTCTTTTCTTCTTCAAATGTACAGCAGTATATTTAAAATCATAAACACAACTTATCTCAACCACAAGACATATTTCCAGCTTTGAAAACAGTGCCAAAACAACCTAATTTTCTGTGCATAATCTCCTCAAAATGCATGCTGAAAAGACACAGTATGGACTGCTTATAAATAGTCACTTCCTCAAACTGTGTACCTGCTGTACGGTCTGGTTTTACTTGATTTATGTGCCAGTTATCTCAGCAAAATCCTGCCTCAAATTTTGAGCCCCTTCACACCTAGAAATCCGAGCAGACTGGCTTCAGTAATGAATGCTCTCAGAACTGTACTGTAGCTGTCAATAAAAGCTGATTTTTCTTCCTTATAAAACGAGCAGTCACCTTGGAACATATCCTCAGTTCACCTTCTCAGTAAATGTGACTGCTCTCACGATTTAATGCTGCTGTAACCTTGAAGAGATTTCAAATTGAGGACTGCAAACCTATGGCCGGGTATATGATCACTAATCTAAAGAAGGTAACAACTTCAAATTCAAATATGGGGTCCAACGTTCTATCGCTAGCTAATAGTTTCCTTGATGTATCCACTCAAAAATAGGCCAGCTATATGTTTTGCAGTGAACACTTGAGTCAGTTCATGGTAGAGCCAAGGCAAGAGCAATGGGTAGTAGCAAAACATGTGTAGTATGTCCTAAGATGTTTAGGAGATGGTGAGGTGAACCTGCAGGGGTATATAGACTCAAATTGGGCAGGCAATGCATCAGACAGGAAGAGCCGCTTAGGGTGTTGCTTTTGTTGAAATACTGAGAGGGGGGTGAATCAGTATTTGTACTATTTAAAATTTTAATTAAAAGCAGGTTGCTGATCACCAATCACAGCACATCATTAATGTGTATAAAAATAACAAAATGCATAGTACACAATAGTTTTTGACATGGAAACCCAAGTTCTGGGGGTAAAACCACGGAAGCCTTTTAAAAATAGTTTTCTAGAAATAACTGGAAGGAGGGAACAACCCCCTTATTATATAGACTTCAATTTTCCAGCTTCAACTGGAAGGAGGCTACGACCCCCTGATTTACAGGCTACGACCTGAAGGAAGCTGCCACTCCCTAGTTTTCTGGCTTCAACCGGAAGGAGGCTATGACCTCTTTTCCTTGCCCCGTCCTGCCACCTTGATAAGAAGAAGATTGTCGAACCTATGGCCCTGTCACATACCAAACTCTGTTGCTGATAACCTCTGCACTCTAGTCACTGTCAAATCATCCTTGTAAATATCACTACCACACACTGCTCATTGTCATCCACAATTACTGAAGAATCTCTGCTCTACTATTTCTGAACATCATCATAGGTTATCTTCAAATGGCATGGTATGTATCGTCAATATAGTGTGTACATCAAGTATCATAAAGTGTAGGAGTGCATTAGTATCATAGAGTGCATCATCATGGATCATTACATCATCATCTTCATGTATCATATCAAGGCATTCATCCTCATATAATGGATCATAATTTCATACTTCAACTTGTACATTCACTTGCACATTAATACTTGGACACTTGAACACTTGTACACTTGTACATGCTACTTTCACACAATACTGTACATATTCTTACTGTATATACACTTGTCTGTACACTATATACACTTACCTTCTATTGTACATATCACATTTATCTACATATCACTGTATATTCAGATATTTGTTCACATTCACCACATGCTGTATGCATCAATACATCACTAATAATCATACCTTGAACTGTGTAGTTAACCTCACTCCTGGATTACGTATGTCCAACAAAAAATCAAACTTTGTACCTCACTGCTGGGCTGTGCTTGTGTAGCAGACTTCAATTTAGACCCTTTTTATGCCAAAGAAAACACCCAGAAGAACTCGGGACTGTCAAGAGAAATTTGGGACTGTTTAAGAAGGAGTAAACCCCAAGAGTCTCAGGATTGATGACTGTAAAAACTAGGATTTTTCTTCTGTTGCTGCAAAATACTCCCACTCTGTCCACATCCCAGCCAAGGAGAAACTAATGATAAAAAAACAGATATTGTGGAAGAAACTTGAATGTTCAGCTCCACAAGTTCTCTTGTTCACTACAACCAGCAGTTAACAAAAGCAAAACACTGTCTGAAAAATTCAGGTCTGCAGTATCTCCAACCTTACAAAGTTTTGGGAGTGTATTGTAGATGTCCCAAGAAGTCACTGTAGCAGGCTTGGTGGCCGCAGTGAAAGCATCACTGTAAAATACCCAAAGCTTGAATTGTTCAAGCTCCCAAAAATCGGACTGTATGTTGAAAAGAGCAGCAGTAGCATATCACAAACTTAGACTGTGCAAGCTGATGAGACTAGGGTCTGTTTACTTATCGCCAAAACAGTCTACCATGAAAAAAGCTCCAATTTTGGCATGCTGATGAGACTAGGGTCTGTTTACTTATCCCCAAAACAGTCTACCACGAAAAGAGCTCGAATGTTGGCATGCTGTAGAACTCGGGACTGTTACACAAATTTGGACTGTGTTCACATTCATTGCAGCAATAAAACATCAGACTTCAACCTCAAATTCGGACTGTAAAAGCTTGCAAAAACAGGCTGTAGTGGAGGCTCAGCAGTGAGCAACAAACATTCCAAGAGAAACCCGGTCTATATTGTCTTTTAAATCCAAATAAAAAATTGTAATCTCCGTAGAAACTCGGATCTGCAATTCTCTGCTATCTTCCTTATCCAAAAATCTCAGTCCAAATATCACATTCGTTAATATTCTTATGGAATAATGTTTGGTATATTAATAGGCGTTTAGGAGGAAAAAGGGGCCGACCTCTTTAATCATTTAAAATTGAAAAGTGTTTGATTTGTCAAAAATTAGTGGAGCCGACTTCATAAATATTAAATAATTTATTAAAAATGCTTCTAAAGTATTTTGTTAATTTATATTTGTTTTAACATTTTTTACTTTATTGGTTCAACGTTGGTGAGCTTATGAAAAAGATGTCTTTCAAATTTTAATTAATATTAAAAACAAATCTTTTCTCTTGTTATTATGGTGTCAACGTTGGAGAAAAAGTTTTTCTTCTTGTTTTTTTTAATATTTTGATAAAGTGAGAACCAACTTTTAATATATTATTTCTTTAAGTGGTTTAATAAATTTAAATTGTTTTAAACATTTTTTTAGGTGATTATAAAAACATGTTTTAATTATTCAAATATTTTAATATAATATTTAGTTAGTGGTCCTATTATTTTTAGGATTAAGGGTTTAATGAACTTTGGTTAGGTCAACTAAGTTACCACATAAAACTAGGGCAATAGGGCAAGGTTGTGGTACTGAGAGACCCTAAAGAAACAACCGAGGAACCAAGGGCTCCAAGTGCTTCAGACTTGGGCTTGCACAAAGTCAAAAGGTCTCCTTTGACATTGACAACTACTTAACCCTCAGGGGCTCCTCAAGGGGCACCAAGACACACTTGTTGGCATCAACGACCATGCACTGTTGGCATCAATGACAACTTAATCGATAGCTTTAGCTTGGGATCAACAGTGTTATCGTGGTTCAACTAGAATCAAACTTCCATGGCACTCAACTCAACAAACGCAGAGTATATAGTAGCAAATACTGTTAGTGGTGAGGCCAACTAGCTTTGCAATTTGCTTGTAGAATTATTTCATCAAGAGTTGGATCCCACAGTTATTTCCTATGATAATCATCGTTGAATCCAACTCTCTGAAAATCCAACATTTCGTGACAGGCCCAAACACATTGAAATCGTATATCATTTCATTCAAAATAGGATTAAGAAGGGAGCAGTAAAGCTCCAATCTCTACCCATAGATCAACAGGTTGTTGATATTTTGCCCAAGCCTTTAGTAAAAGGGATGTTTAATGCATTCACAGACAATCTTAGAATGGTGCAGAATTCCTTCCTCCCTAAAATATGATTCAAAGGGGCGCAATAATGCTCTAGTATGTACCTATAAATCAAAAGGTTGTTGATATTCTGACAAATTTCTTAGCAAAAGGGAAGTTTGTGGCTTTCAAAGACGAACTTGGATTGGTGCAAAATTCCTTCCTCGCTAAGATTGGATTTAGAAGGGAGTAGTAACACAAAAGTATGTACTGCCCATGGGGGGCAAAGCAAGTGGTAAAGTGGAATTATTGAAATTGGTTGTAAATGGAAGGTCTCGTGTTCAAATCCCTCCCAAATTTACCCGTGCGCCATGGTTCGGGCCCTGTGGATGCACCTAGGGGTATAGTGGTAGCGGGATTGGATCCTTGGACCCCGAGTCACGCGAGTACCAGCCTGTCCCCAGTTGCTGATTCCCCTAGTTACACCGGTTTAAAAAAAAAACACTCCAGTATGTACTATGTACCCATGCATCAACAAGTTGTTGGTATTCTGACCAAGCCATTAGCAACAGGGAAGTTTAAAGCATTCAAAGACAAACTTGGATAGGTGCAAAATTCCTTCCTCGCTAAGAGCGAGTGTTGAAAATTTTAGCTCAAAATAAACCTTTGCACAGGTTAAAAGTGAGCATACTGAAAGTAGTTCGAGTTAAATCTATTTTGTAATTCACTTTAGTAATAATGTGAAAGTTTTATATTTAGTTCTTGATTCTAATAAAGTGTATTTTTATATATCAGTGATTTAGACTAATCTCAGCAGTACATCTCAATAAGAGATTAGAGTTTTGGTAGATTAGGGTTTCAGCTCAAATATAAAGGCAGGTCAAGATATAAGGTTAAAATACACATACACTCGAAGACAAGTTTGTCGAGAGGTGACCTAGTTCATTAGTGAAAAGTTTAGAGCACAATAGAGGAGCTGCAGTCGAGAAACAGCCAGAAATCTCTAGGTCCAAACTGACAAATCCATACAGTCGTACGGGCAGGGACGCAAAACAAACCAGATCAGGCAGTAGGCAGTTATCTCGTTTTTCAGCAGGGAAATTGTCTCAGTAGGTGTGCAGATCTATGTTTTTTAGTGTACCATACAGCTATTAGTTAGACAGTTTGTGGAGGTTTCCTGTAAGTTGTGATTTGTTAATGAAAAGCTGATTTGAAGGAATTCTCCAGGTCCAAACTGACAAATCCATACAGTCATATGGGCAGGGACGCAAAACAACCCAGATCAGGCAATAGGCAGTTTTCTCATTTTTCAGCAGGCAAATTGTCACAGTAGGTGCAGATCTATTTTTTTTAGTGTACCATACAGCTATTAGTTAGACAGTTTGTGGAGGTTTCCTGTAAGTTGTGATGTGTTAATTAAAAACTGATTTGGAGTAACCATATGTGTATTGTGTTTATGCTTCTGCTATTTACTTTCCACCTATATGTGTGATTTTTGCTATGTGAAGAATTTACTTTCCGCAATTAAATAACAGTCTTGTTTAATTGGGAACATAAGGACTTCAATCATTTGGGGTTTGGACTTTTATTTGACAGGTCCTGATTTCTTGCACTTCTCACCCAAACACTCATTTTGGGTGACAAAAATTAGGTTATAAAGCTAGCATTGAAAATAGGGATTCAGGCATTTTTAATTTGAGATAATAAGACCCCACAAAGGTTCAAGTCCTACCAATGACATCCTCATGCTTGTGAATGTGTGCCAAAGCATGCAATAGTGGTTGGGGCCAAGGGCAAGACCTGTGCAACTTTGGCAGAATAGATATGCACCCACATGTAACTTCTATTGACTAAATTGTCATTGATGCCAACAAGTGTGTATCGGTGTGTCTTGGTGCCCCTCGAGGAGCCCCTGAGGGTTAGAAGTCAGTGAATGTCAAAGGAGACCTTTTGACCTTGTCCAAGCCCAAGTCTGAATCCCTTGAAGCCCTTTGGACAATGGCAAAAGCCCTGAACACCCTTTCAAGTGTTTAAGTACCCCTAAGTTGTTTCTTTGGTTCTCTAGTACCAAAACCTATGCCCTAGTACCCTAGGAAGTGTCCTTGGTGGGTTGAGGAAGTTGCAAGAGTCCAAATTACCCTTCCAATGGTCATTTGTGTTTGATAGAGGTCATGGTACCCTAGGAGAAGCCTAGGCAACCCCACACCTTGATGGTTTTGTGTCTTCACTTCTGGTAACTCTAATGACCTAACAAAATACCCTAGGGCCTAAAAACCTTACCCTTTGTCCCTAAGCCTACATTCTACCCTATTTTGTATGCCGTGTTCTTAAAACACTAATAACACCCTAATATTGCATAATAATGCCCATTGCACCTTTACACTAACCCTCGAAGCCCTCATGGTGACCCCTAATCATTAAAGCCTTGTCTCCATAGTTAAAACATCTTTTAATAATTTAACCCACACACACATGGTTAATAAGTACTAAAACATAATTAGAATAATAATGAAGTTGAATGATAAAACATTTTAATAAATTATTCACACCCTTCATCTCCAACATTGAAATTTTTTTAATGTTAGAACAATTTTTACCCTCCACATAGAAGTCGGCCCCTTGTTTACCCTCCACATAGAAGCCGGCCCCTTGTTAGTAACTTGCATTAAAATATGTTTTAATATAATATTAAAAATGATTAATATTAAGAATGTTTTAATAAATAAAACTTTAAATTTAATTAACAAAACCCTTTACCATCTCCTAGAAGTTAGCCTCATTAAAGTATGAAATATTAAAATTCTGTTTAATCTTTAAATGTTTAATTCTCACACGTTAACATGTATTAATACACTAATGTCACAATAGATTATCCAACGAAATGCACTTTGTGATAAGTTTTTGGACTGAGGTAAGGAAGAACTCATAGGAGCAGACAGCAGATCCGAAATTTAGCAGAGTTTACTGCAGACCCGAATTTTACAGACAGTATTTTGGTTTTTGTGTTGACTGCTGGTTGAAGTAAACAGTTCGTAGAAGCAAAGAAGAGAACTCGTGGAGCAGAACTGTCAACCCTACACCCAAGTTTTTCACAGTATTTTCAATCTGGTTTTTATCATTGGTCTCTTCTTCGCTGGATAGTGGACAGAGTTTTAGTGGAAGCAATTTGCAGCAGCAGAAGAAAAGTCTGAATTGGTTTTCTGCTATTGTTTCAGCAGTGGTTTGACTTCAGGTCTTCTACAGTATGTACACAGTCCATTTTTGTAACATCACCTACAGCAAAGGTATGTTGGCATGACATTGTTGTACAGTATTTAGACTGGTAAGTACATTAGAATGTAAGTGTGTACAGTATAATATAAGTGTATATAGTATGTACAAGCATGTGTACAGACAAGTGTATATACAAGTGTATATACAGTAAGAGTATGTATAGTGCTGTGTGAAAGTGGCATGTACAAATGTACGAGTGTTCAAGTGTACAAGTATGTACAGTGATATGCAGACAAGACAAGTGTGTGTACAGTGAAGTGGGAATCTATTATACAATGATGATACATGCTACTCTATGATTTGATACTCTCCTGTACATGCTTTGATAAACATGATGATGATATGACTCTACACTCTCTGATGATAATGCATGTGATGATGATGAACACCTCATGTTTATACTACATGCACGATGATGTTGAATATTTGATACATACTCCATGACGATGCTATTCGAAGATACACTATGATGATGCATGCCTGAAGGTCGGAGAAGAATTACTTGTTCAAGAGTATGGTGTACTGGATGTACATGAGCAGTGTGTGGCAATGATATATGCAGTGATGATTTGACGGTGATCAGAGAACAGGGTTTAGCGATTGACAGGTCCACAGGTTCGGCAATCTTTTCTTATCTGAGTGGCAGGACGAGGCAAGGAAATGAGGTTGTAGCCTCCTTCCGATTATAGCCGAAGATCTCGGGAGTTGAAGCTTCCTTCATGGTGTAGCCTGTAAATCAGGGGGTTGTAGCCTCCTTCTAGTTGTAGCTGGAAAATCAAAGTCTTTGTAATATGGGGGTTGTTGCCTCCTTCCAGCTATTTCTGGAAAACTATTTTAAAAAGGATTCTATGGTTTTACCCCCAGGACTTGGGTTTCCACGTCAAAAATACTGTGTACTGTGCATCTTATTGTTTTTGTGTACATTGATGATATGCTATGGTTGGTGATTAGCAACTTGCTCAAAATTTTATTATTGTACAAATACTGATTCACCCCCCATCTCAGTATTTCAACAATTGGTATCAAAGTTGGTACCTTCAGAACAGACTACCGTTGGAAGGAAATCATGGGCAAGTTTGCTAAACAAAGAAAAACTGGAACACCCTTGTTTGATGGGAGCAACTATGCATTCTGGAGTACAAGGATGAGAGCCTTCATAGAAGCTCAAGGAATAGAAATATGGCAAAGTATCGAGAATCGGTACAAGGTACCACAGATCATACCAACATATGCAGCTGAGTTGGCTCAATACAACAATAACTCAAATGCCAGAAATCATCTTCTAGGTGCTATAAATGAATTTGTCTCCAACAAAGTGATGCACTGCCCCTCTGCAAAGGAAATGTGGGACAAACTTCAAACCACATATGAAGGAAATAGCAAAGTCAGGGAAGCCAAGCTTCAAACATACAGAGGACAATTTGAACAACTAAAGATGAATGAAGAGGAAGACATAGCAGCCTATATTCTTCGAGTTGATCAACTTGTAAATACCATCAAAGGTTTGGGAGAAGAAGTTGAGGAGGCCATAGTTGTTCGAAAAGTTCTAAGAAATCTTCCCAAAAGGTTCAACCCCAAGATCTCTGCCCTAGAAGAAAGAACAAATCTGAAGGCCATGACAGTAGATCAACTGCATGGGACTCTTGTGGCTTATGAAATGAGAATTGAAGATGAAGACACGTCAAGAAAGGAAGCAGCATTCAAGGTCTCCTCCAAACAAGCTGGGAAGAACAAATCAACAAAGGACAAGCCAACAAGTGATGAATCTGATGATGAAGAAATAGCTAACTTTGTTCGAAAATTGAAGAGAGGCACTGGGAAATACAAAAGTAAGTTACCTCTTAAATGTTTTTCATGTGGAAAGATAGGTCATTTTGCTTCTAAATGTCTGTATGCAAAGAAATCAAATAGTGATGAAGATGACAGCTTCAAACCCTACAAGAAGTACAATAATTAAAAGAATAAGAATAGAGGGAAGTTTGCAAAGAAGAAAAGTCTCTATACAAAAAGGGTCAACAGCTCATCCAATGGTGATTCCGACAATGACAGTGGCAGTGACTCTAATGACAATGACGAACCAGATAAGGTACTCTTTATGGCAATAAACTCAAATGAGGATCCTAATGGTGATGAAGAATCCAAAGTTGAAGGTGAAGTAGATCTTGAAGCAGAACTTATAAGCGCCTTGAAAGAGTTGAAGAGAGTCAGGAAGGAGAACAAGGTGCTTAAGGAAGAGGCACAAGGGTTTGAGCAAACTAATGTTGACCTGAAGACCAAACTGTAAGAAGCCAAAAGAATCGAAGACTCTCTTAGTGAACAGCTAATGGAAAATATAAAAGAAAAGGAAAATCGTGAGGCTGAGAGAGTATCTCTAAAGAACAAGTTGCAGACGAAAGATGTCGGGAAATGTTATGAAAACAACTCCAAGATTCTAGAACAAATCATCAGCAATCAGAAGCCATTCTTCGACAAGAACGGTATAAGATACAAGCAGAATATCGATGAAGCCTGAAGCTCAATCATGACAAGTAATGAAGAGAAGCCAAGAAGTTATGCAAAAGTTGTCAAGGACTCCACAAATGAAGAAGAGATCGAATGTCAACCAAAACAACCCATATCAAAAGAAGGGCCAGCTAAAAGACCAGATCTCAGAAGAGCACCTCCTTCATATGTTCCCAAGTTTGGATATCTCTTTTATGGGCATTGCTTTACATGTGGAAGATTTGGACTCAAAGCTGTAAATTGTTTTCAAAGAAGAACTTTTGAAACAAGGAATAACCATGCAAGCCTCAGACGACCATGGTACAGTAACAGATTTGGTCCCTTGAGATCAGAAATAGAATGTTACAAGTGTAACAACTTTGGACATATAGCTAGAGATTGCAGAATGAAGATACCAACAGTAAGAAATGTGGAAATGTCCAACAAGGTATGGATCAAACGCAAGAACAACTATGAATGTGGAATTGCTCTTCAAGCTCAGAATTACAGCTCTGATAAATGGTATGTTGATAGCGGTTGCTCCAAGCATATGACAGGTAACAAAAGTGCTTTTGTCAATTTTAAAAAGGATAAAGTATCTGTATCTTTTGGGAATAAAAATTCAGCAAAAGTTTTGGGGAAGGGCACAGTAAAAGCTCGGAAGTAAAAACTCTCTCGTTGAAAATGTCTTGCTTGTAGAAAACATGATGCATAATCTGCTAAGCGTCAGTCAGATGTGTGATCAAGGACATGAACTCACCTTCAACTCAGAAGGATGTAGAATAAGCAAGCAAGGATCAGGAAAGTTAGTAGCCATGACCACTAGGACTCCCAACAACATATACGTATTGGATGAGATTGAGTCCGAGAAATGTCACTCGAGAAAAGAAGATGAAAGTTGTCTTTAGCACAGAAGAATGGGGCATATACATTTTGACAATTTGGTCAAAATCTACAAAAACCAAGCAGTTCGGAATATGGCGAAAGTTACAAAGCCCGCTAACTTTGTATGTGAACAATGTCAACATGGAAAACAAACGAGTACTTTTCAAGACAAAAGAACATTCTTCTACAAAACCTTTGGAGCTAGTTCACACTGACCTATGTGGACCAACCAAGAGCAAAGGATTGAATGGTGAAAAATATTTCATGCTACTTATTGATGACTATACCAAGATGACATGGGTATGTCTTCTCAACAGGAAGTCGAAAGCATTTGGATGTTTCAAAACGTTCAAGGAACTGGTCAAGAATGAAACAGGATCATGAATCAAGTGCCTCAAATCCGACAACGATGGAGAATTCACTTCAAATGAATTCAACAAGTACTGTGAAGATCATGGAATAAAGAGACAGTTTTCAGTAGCCAGAACACCTCAGCAAAATGGAGTTGCTGAAAGAAAGAATAGATCAGTAATGGAGATGGCTCAAACCATGTTGAATGAATCCAAGTTGAATGACAAATTTTGGGGACACGTAGTTCATACAGTGGTACACATCTTGAACAGAGGATTACTCAAAAACAAAAATTCCCTACGAGCTATGGACCGAAAGAGAGGCAAATGTATGACACTTCAGAATATTTGGAAGCAAGTGCTATATCAAAAGAGAAGATAAGAAGATTGAAAATTTTGACTCTCAAGTAGACAAGGGCATATTCGTTGGCTATTCATCCAAGAGGAAAGCTTACAAATGCTACAATTTGAGATTAGATAAGGTGATCAAAAGCATCAACGTGAAAATAGATGAGGGCAGACTAACATCATCTAGATAAGACTCAGAAGAATCAGATGATGAAGAAGAGGAAGTTTCCGATCAAAAAGAAATGAAGAAAATTAAAATGGAAGAACAACTCTCAGAAGGTGAAGAACAGAATCAGCCAACTGTGGAACAAGAAGAACAAAAGGATCAACAGATACCTAGGAACTGGCACCAGAAGAATCATCCATCAGATCAGATTATTGTTGATAAGGATGTCGGAATAGGAACTAGAAGAAGACAATCCGAAAGAAATGAGCAGGTACACTTCTCTTTATTGTCTACAACTGAACCAAGAAATTTTGCAGAGGCCAGTACATATGAGCAGTGGTTCAAAGCAATGGAAGAACTGGATCAAATTGAGAAGAAAGAAACATGGCAACTTGTTCCTAGACCAAGCAATAAGAATGTAATCGACGTAAAGTGGGTTTATAGAAACAAAATGAATGAAGATGGACAGGTGATCAGAAACAAGGCTTGATTGGTTTGCAAAGGATATGCTCAAATCAAAGGAATAGACTTTGAAGAAACATTTGCACCAGTGGCTAAAATGGAAGCTATCGGGGTGATATTGGCTTATGCTTGCTCCAAAAACATCGAAGTGTATCAGATGGATGTAAAATCAGCATTTCTAAATGGGGAATTAGAAGAAGTCTACATCGAACAACTAGAAGGCTTTCAGCTTTCAGAAAACAAGGGTTATGTATGCAGACTCAAAAGGGCCTTATATGGGCTAAAGCAAGCTCCTAGAGCTTGGTACTCCAGATTGGACAAGTACTTACTGCAACAAAACTTTAAGAGGGGAAGTGCAGATAGCAATTTGTACATCAAGCAAGACAATGATGAGTACATGAAGTTTACGTTGATGATACCATCTTTGGAAGTGATGATGATTCACTGAGTCTACAATTTGCTAAGGACGTGCAGAAAGAGTTTGAAATGCCATTACTCGATGAATTGACCTTCTTCTTGGGACTCTAGATATCTCAAAAAAGAACAGAAGGCATTTTTATTGCTCAGACGAAATAAATCAAGGAAATGTTAAAGAAATTCCAGATGGAAGATTGTAAACCTGTGAGTACTCCTATGATCACCAGTTGTAAGCTGAGCAAGGACGATGAATCTAAGGAAGTTGATCAAAGACTCTATAGATCAATGATTGGTAGTCTGCTATATGTAACAGCCTCAAGACTAGATGTGATGCAAGTCGTTGGACAAGTCCCAAGATTTCAAGCTACCCCAAAGGAGACTCACATGATAGCAGTTAAAAGGATTTTCAGATATCTCAAAGGGACTATGAACTTTGGACATTGGTATCCAAAAGGAAATGAGCTAACATTATTAGCTTATTCAGACACAGATTGGGCAGGATGTGTTGACGACAAAAGAAATACAAGTGGAACAGCTTTCTTTATAGGAAATTGTCTGGTATCTTGGTCAAGCAAAAAGCAGTCTTCAATGTCCTTATCAACCGCAGAGGCAGAATATATAGCAGCAACAGCTTGTTGTACTCAGATTCTTTGGATGAAGCAAACCCTGCAAGACATACACATGACATGTGATGAGTTGATTCCAATTCTATGTGACAATACAAGTGCCATCAGTATCTCCAAGAATCCAGTTATGCACTCCAAGACCAAGCACATTCCAATCAAGTTTCAGTTTCTTCGGGAACAAGTCACAGAAAAGAATATCAAGTTGGAATATATAGAGACAAAAGAACAAGTTGCAAATATCTTTACTAAGCCTCTCCCAAGAGAGACTTTTGAGTACCTCCAGGAAAAATTGGGAGTCATACTATCTCCTTATTGAATTGATCCCTCTTCAACACAACAGTATGACAGGGGGAGCATGACAGAAGTACCCTTTGCCATTGATGCCAAAAGGGGAAAAAAAGCTGAACAAAGAAGGGTAAAGGAAGCATGCTCTAAAAGGGAGATTTGTGGACAAAGGAAGCTCGTTCAAAGGGGGAGCTTTGGAGTTCCAATCAGTGAAAAAGGGGGAGATTGTTGACTAAATTGTCATTGATGCCAACAAGTGTGTGTCAGTGTGTCTTTGTGCACCTTGAGGAGCCCCTGAGAGTTAGAAGTCAGTCAATGTCAAAAGAGACCTTTTGACCTTGTCCAAGCCCAAGTCTGAAGCCCTTGGAGCCCTTTGGACAATGGCCAAACCTTTGAACACCCTTTAAAGTGTTTAAGTACCCCTAAGTTGTTTCTCTGGTTCCCCAATACCACGACCTATGCCCTAGTACCCTAGGAAGTGTCCTTGGTGGCTTGTGTTGCTCACCTATTTCGACTAGGTGGCAACTCCATGTACACGAAGTTGTACATAATTGTACCTTAGAAAAATCTGAGGATTTTTCACTTCTGCAGGGCTATTGCCCCTTTGTAAAACAAAATGTCCGCTCCCCTGTGTGGGAAAATTAATGTAATTTTATGTGCTAGTGTGGGTCATATGATACGGATGCACAGTGACTTGTAGTCATTAATTCAGGTGCAAAAAAGGAAGGAATGAAGCGCGGCTGGTTTCCCTTGCGGCTAGGGCTCAAACCCTAGCCGCCGCTTTGGTTTCTCATTTGCAGGGTCGCGGTCTTGCCTGTAGCTGCCGCTCAATGCTCGTTGCTTGCAGGGCCACGGATCAGAGGTATTTTTTTCTGCGTTTTTTGTTCTGCATACGTTTTGGAGCACGGGTTTGTCCTGCTTCCGCGACTTACTCTTTCTGCTATCTTCTGGTGGTCGCCGTCCTGCTACGATGGCCCCAGACCCGTTTGCTGAGATGGAAAAAGATCCTGTGGAAGCCTTCAAAGTGTTAGTCCGCTCAACTGGTCCTAAAGCCAAGCCTTCTCTCTCGTCTAAGTTTGTTAAGAAGATGGAGGAGATCCCTGCTCTGGAGCTATCTCCAGAGGAGCCTTGCAGTCTTGCCCTCCTCTTAGCAGAAAAGGCCCTCGTAGGAAAATTTACTGGGTTATGGCCTAGCCCCAAATCAGTGGAGGCATGGATGGAAGAACGCTGGAAGCAGCTAATGCATGGATCCGTTTCTCTGTGTGCAATCGGCAGGGGTTTTTTTACCTTCAGCTTCTCGAGGAAAGAGGACCGCGATCTAGTTTTCAGATCTGGACCCTATTTCATGGGGTCGAGGGGGCTGTTCTTAGCCCCCTGGACTCTGGATTTCAACCCCGGAGCAGAGATCACCGCAGCCCCTGTTTGGGTTAGGCTGCCTCATCTTCCCCTGCATCTCTGGGGGAAAAGATCTCTGGAGGATATTGGAAATAAGCTTAAGCGTTTCCTGGACAGTGTGGAGCCGAAAGGGGATCAATTTACATGCGCTCGTATTTGCGTTGAGGTTAACCTCGAGAAAGGACTTCCGGAAGCCATTCAGCTCTCCCTGGGGGAATGGTGCCATATCCAAGAGCTAGACTACGAGCAGATTCCTTTTAAGTGCCTCCGATGCCATGCTTACGGACATTTCGCAAAAAGCTGCCCCAAAGCCTCTGTGGATGCGGGACCAGTCAACGAAGATGATTTTCAGCCAGTATCTACCGGGCGAAAGTAGCCAAGGCGAAAGGAGCCACTTGCCCAGGTTCCGAAGGCTTCTCAATCAGCAGAGGCAACTCTAGAAACCAGGCGAAAGGAGCCTCAAGTGTCTCATCAGAAGGCCTCCCATGTTCCTCTTACAGATTCTTCTCGGTCGGAAAACAAAAATAGTTTTGCAGTTCTCCAGGAAGATGAAGTTCAAGAACCTGAAGTAGCAGCTGTCCAGGAGCAGGGCAGCCTTGATCCCACTAGCGCCGTGGAGGCAGTTTCTCCAAAACCTGTTTCCCTTGGCTCGAAGAAAGATCCCATCGATTTGGGTGGCGAGACCTCTGCCCAGGGACTGGCATCCTTGGTCCCTTCATCAGAGGATACCGCCGACTCTGAAGACTTTTCAGCTCCCTCTCCTCCCCTCACTAGAGGACGCAAGACGAATAAAGAACGTAGAGAAAAGGAAGCAGCCTCAAACATCAACGCGGGTTCTCAGAAGAAATTGGATCCTTTCATTAAGGGACACTCCTCTCCGCCTGTTTAATGCTTTGCTTCTGTATTCTTCTCTGCTCACAATTTGTGAGAGTCTACTCTTGTAAGCAGTACTTTTCTCGAAATAGCCTCAGGAACATTTGGGATTCTTTTCTCAAAGCACTTTTAAGAAGGCTGACTGTTTTAATTGAAGCTATCAGCCTTCTTTCTCAGAATTCCTCCTTGTACGCTTGGCTGGGCTACAGCCTTTTTTAAAATTTATAAAATTTTCTGTTTCTGTTAAAAAAAAAAAAAAATATGATACGGATGCCACACCATGGAACGGGTTGTTAGGGAAGTCCCATCATCGAGTATTTTTCCCTTTCCAATTGATCTTGTTGTACAAACGAGTTTAATCAGTTTGGTTTTCACTCAAAATCCTCCAAAGTGGTGACGGGCGTTCTACCAGTCAATTCCATGAGGTGGCTAAGGCTTTAAAGTGTGATTCATGACCATGCTAGGCATTTGTATAGAGTCTTGCGGAATTTCGTTGTGTTGTTGTATTTTTATTTATTTTTGTCTAGTTAATTAATTTCACCCCTTGGTGATTAATTAACTCAGTCGTTGATGTAATAATGTAATTGCTCAAGCATCGCATTTTGTAATAGGGGCTATGAATGCAAAGTTAATTGCTATGAAACCCCCTAAGCCACTGCTTCGATTCCCATGTCATTCTGATGAGTGGTTGAGGAGATAGACCATTTTTTGTCTAAGCAAGGTCTATTTTTCCTAGAGAATTAATTAATTTCCCTAAGTCAAAATTCACATTTTTTTATTTTGAAGTAAAAAATCAAGAAATACCATGGTAAGTTGGTTTTGGGGGTCCTAAGCCTAGGAAAACTTATTCCAAAGTTTTTCACCCCCCCATGGCCTAGATATTAATTTTTCAAGTTATTTTTTAATTTTTCCTAAGTCAAAATTGGAAAAATTTGAAAAATTAAATTGAGAAAATTAAATCTAAGGTGAATTGAAATTTAGCCCAAGTCTAAGGTTAGATATAATTTTGGAGCAAAGGATTAAAAGCCTAAAGCCTAGCTAGAAGATGCCTAAGCTTTATTAAGTGGTTAAACCCTCATTAAAGGTGAGGCATCCATGCATAAAAACCCCCAAAATTGGAGGAGGTCGTCCATTTTAATTGAGGCGCTACCATCTAGTGGAAAAACCAACCAAAGATGGAGGCGCTACATATAAAGACTCCACCAAAAGAATGAAGGAGGACCTACTACATGGATAGAGGCGCTAAAGATGGAAGAGTTATCATTTAAAAGATGGAGGCACTATGTAATATAGAGAGGGCGCATTCATTTGGAGTGTCCATGCTATGGTATGGAGGGCCCACGCTAATCTAGAGGAGGCGCCACCAAATGGAAGGGACCCACGCTACTATTAGAGAGGGCCCACGTTTTAATGGATGAAGGCACACCCAAATTTGGAGGTACGCTATATGTTAAGATGGGCGCGATTGTATTCTAGTAGGGGCGCTATTATATTTGGAGGGGCGCATTTTTAAAGGAAGCCGCCATATATAGTGAAGACTCCACATGTTTAGAGGACGCCCCATATTTAGTGGGGCGCTAACACAATAGAGATGGGTGCCACTACATGTAGAGGTTAGCTAAAGTATTTAGTAGGGCGCTAGCTCATAAAAGAAGGTTTCTACATATGGAGAAAGCCACCAATTAAGAAGACGTCAAGCCAAATTTAGAGGAGGGCGCCCACCTTGGGGCCCATGATTTTTCCATTTTTATTTCTTAACCTAAAAGCTCATCTAATGGTGGATATTTATCCAAAGACCTAGATCTAAAGATGGAGAATACTTGGACATGGATTAAGCTTGTGGCCTTTGATTAAAAATTAATCTAAAGGTAAAGATTAATGGAGAAGAATAGAAAGCCAAATACCTAGATCTAGTGGTGTGGATTAAACCCTAGATCTAGATCTAATCTCAACCATTTATCTTCAAAGAGTT
>LPNX010600575.1:190297-277009 GCA_001517045.1 Pseudotsuga menziesii
ACCCCCTTGGCTCTGTTGGGATCTTGCCTAAACGGAGGAGTTGTGGACTGTGGTGACAGTGGTGTCGCCAGCTCTCACTTGCCCCCAAGGACACACATAGCAGGTTGTGACTTTCCTGCATCTTAAAGTGTGAATTAGGCGGCAACAGGTTGAAAAAGTTGCAAGAATCCAAATGACCCTTTCAGTGGTCATTTGCGTTTGATAGAGGTCATGGTACCCTAGGAGAAACCTAGGCACCCCCACACCTTGCTGGTTATGTGTCTTCACTTGTGGTGACTCTAATGACCTAACAAGATCCTAAAAACCTTACCCTTGGTCCCTAAGCCTACATTCTACCCTATGTTGTATGCCTTGCTCTTTAACACTAATAACACCCTAATATTGCATGATAATACCCATTGCAGCTTTACACTAACCCTTGAATCCCTCATGGTGACCCCTAATCATTAAAGCCTCGTCTCCACATTTAAAACATCTTTTAATAATTTAACCCACACACACATGGTTAATAAGTACTAAAACATAATTAAAATAATAATTAAGTTGAATGATAAAACATTTTAATAAATTATCCAAACCCTTCATCTCCAACATTGAAGTGTTTTTAATGTTAAAACAACTTTTAAAATTAATAAAAGTGTTTACCCTCCACATAGAAGTCAGTCCCTTGTTAATAACTTGCATTAAAACATGTTTTAATATAATATTAAAACGATTAAATATTAAGAATGTTTTAATAAATAAAATTTTAAATTTAAATCATTAAACCCTTTACCATCTCCTAGAAGTCAGCCTCATTAAAGTATGAAATATCAAAATTCCTTTTAATCTTTAAATGTTTAATTCTACCTTGAAAGTCGACCCTAAATAGCCCTCCTTCTCACGCCTTAACATGTATTAATACACTAACCTATTGTCACAATAGATTATCAAACGAAAGCACTTTGTGATAAGTTTTTGGTCTGAGGTAAGGAAGAACTCGCAGGAGCAGACAGCAGATCCGAAATTTAGCAGAGTTTACTGCAGACCCAAATTTTACAGACAGTATTTTGGTTTTTGTGTTGACTGGTGGTTGAAGTAAACAGTTCGTAGGAGCAGAGAAGAGAACTCGTGGAGCGGAACAGTCAACCCTACACCCAAGTTTTTCACAGTATTTTGAATCTGGTTTTTATCATTGGTTTCTTCTTCGCTGGATAGTGGACAGAGTTTTAGTGGGAGCAATTTGCAGCAGCAGAAGAAAAGTCTGAATTGGTTTTCTGCTATTGTTTCTGCAGTGGTTTGACTTAAGGTCTTCTACAATATGTACACAGTCCATTTTTGTATCATCACCTACAGCAAAGGTATTTTAGCATGACATTGGTGTACAGTATTTAGAGTGGTATGTACATCAGAATGTAAGTGTGTACAGTAGAATGTAAGTGTATATAGTATGTACAAGGATGTGTAAAGACAATTGTATATACAATAAGAGTATGCACAGTGCTGTGTGAAAGTGGCATGTACAAATGTACAAGTGTTCAAGTGTACAAATATGTACAGTGATAAGCAGACAAGACAAGTGTATGTACAGTGAAGTGGGAGTCTATTCCATGATGATGATACATGCTACTCTATGATTTGATACTCTCCTATACATGCTTTGATAAACATGATGATGATGTGACTCTACACTCTCTGATGATAATGCATGATGTGATGATGAACACTTCATGTTTATACTACATGCACGATGATGTTGAATATTTGATACATACTCTATGACGATGC
The DNA here is from genome assembly GCA_001517045.1 of Pseudotsuga menziesii. Lineage (NCBI taxonomy): Eukaryota > Viridiplantae > Streptophyta > Pinopsida > Pinales > Pinaceae > Pseudotsuga > Pseudotsuga menziesii. The sequence continues at coordinate 192,065 of LPNX010600575.1, forward strand.
TATTCGAAGATACACTATGATGATGCATGCCCGATGGTCAGAGAAGAATTACTTGTTCAGTGAGTATGGTCTACTGGATGTACATGACCAGTGTGTGGCAGTGATATATGCAGTAATGATTTGACAATGATCAGAGAGCAGAGGTTATCAGCAGCAGGAACTTCAGGGTTTGGTGATTGACAGGTACACAGATTCGGCAATCTTTTTCTTATCTAGGTGGCAGGACGTGGCAAGGAAATGAGGTTGTAGCCTCCTTCCGGTTATAGCCGGAGATCTAGGGAGTTGAAGCTTCCTTCAGGTTGGAGACTGTAAATCAGGGGGTTGTAGACTCCTTCCAGTTGTAGCTAGAAAATTGAAGTCTTTGTAATAAGGGGGTTGTTGCCTCCTTCCAATTATTTCTGGAAAACTATTTTAAAAAGGCTCCCGTGGTTTTAACCCCAGGGCTTGGGCTTCCATGTCAAAAATACTGTGTACTGTGCATCTTATTTTTTTTGTGTACATTGATGATATGCTATGATTGGTGATTAGCAACTTGCTCTTGATTAAAAATTTATTATTGTACAAATACTGATTCAGCCCCCACTCTCAGTATTTCAACAACTTCTAAGCTGAAGGTGACCGAGTTGAACAGTGCAAGTTGTTCCCCCATGATAATAAATCTGTTAGCCTCATCTTGATAAGAGGCAGCTAGTTAAAAAATGGATGATAGTTCTGCCCTTATAGAAATAAACTTGTCTGCAAAATATTTCCATATTAAGTTCAACACCACTCACTATGCAGCATGGTAAGAGTGGAATGAAGACTCTTTGAGACTTTTTTGAAGTTTTCAACCTCCCAAAATTCCCTCTGCTTGATGAAGTTGAGGACATTTCCATTCAACTTACTCAGATTAAAGTATTAAGAGATCTCCTAACCTATTTAGACAGAAACTTTTGACGATTTTGGGGAGACCCTGCTGCATTTCCTCATTGGTCTGAACTATGGACTCTTTAAATTTGTGCTCAAAATGACCGTTTTCTTGTGATCTTCTGGGCTGCATTTAGTATAGGTTAGATTAGCAAGGCTACTTTCTAACATTTGAGAGACTAATACTTAACACAAGATAGTGAATAGACAGTGAGCCAATCAATCTTGTATGGTAGTTCGTACACCTGCACTAATCTAGCTTCATTTAAAAGTCAAGAATACAGCTCTTTAACTTCTAGCAATTCAACTTACTTCATAACACAGAATACTGAACCTATCATGTGCTGATGAAAAGATCTAAAGTATAGAATGTGAAAATCAAACAAGGTACCTGAAATTGTATCCATGCATGCCACAGTCACCGGACAGCCCTCCATGTTGAGTGAAGAAAGTGTTTTCAAGCCTGCTTTATAAAAGAAACAATCATTTCTGTTGTTCAAAACAAAATGACTAATCAAGGAAATGTCAATTCCGATGTCAACTGTGTCAAAAAGTCGATCCACAATGTGGAAATTGGATAAATACCATGTATAGTTTTATAGAGGTCCACTTACCCCAATAAAGGAACCACGATGCTCAAACACATCAATTATCCAGTTTAAAGGAATCTAAAGGACTAAAATATGTGTTGCTTGAATAAAGCAAGCCTAGTATGCCTGGCAATGTGATGAATTAAGCTGGAATGCACAAAAGCACAAATTTACAGTTTCAGGTTTGGGTATCAAAAGCCAAAAGGCCAATGAGTTGTTTCCCCTATGCTGAGTTTATTCCCTGTCATGAGCACAAACAAATATTTTGGAGATCACACAAATGGCTTACTTATTATACAACAAATACAGTTGAGGCTTAGAGGTCAGATAAGTGGTCAAGGAAATAGAATTCATTCTCTATAAATATGATTGTTTTTTCTAGAATATGCACCTGTTTGAAACATAAAATAGAAACAGATTCCATTCTCATATAATCATATAGAAAGATTAAAAAAGAAACAAGAGGGTAGTTAAGTTACTTGTGTGCAAAGCACATGGAGAAAAATAACCCAATACATATGCAACACCAACAAAATGATGGAAAAGAAAAGTCTAAAGGAGACTATAGAAAATACAAATCCATCATCAACCACTCTGAATACCACCATCAGTGATTCAGTGTCACATTTTAATGTTGTTGAGTTTCCAATAGATTCTGTGTCTAATGTGTCTGTTACTCTATATGATGTCTCTACATTTGGTCCCTCTTCATCTGTTGAGAATGTAGTTCAGACTTTGTAATTGAGCATGATGCTCAAATCTAAAAATTGAAAGGAATAGATACCGGACACATTGTACTTGTTAGTTGTAAAGTTAAATTGAGAAGAAGAAAAAGTTATAGTTAAAGTAGAGACATTATGCACTTGTTTAATTAATTCCCTGACATGCAGGGAGTTTGCATTGAGAAATTAGGCAGTCGTATGCCCAATTTGCTAACTGCTGTTAATAACTAAAAGGAGACATGCAAAAGTTATCAGGACACCTGCACAAGTATTATCATGAGTATGTGGTCCCCTTTCTTGAGTCAAGGGGACTACATACTCTTTTGTTACCACTTAAGATTATATATATATGTGTGTGTGTATGTGTGTACCTACCATTAGACTTGTACAGGTAACTTATCTCTTCTCTTTCTATTCCATTAATGTCATTATTTAATTTGTAACTCAGGAAGTTATTAAGCATGGATCAAATACACCCATTGCAAATGCCTTTGTTTCTTATGGACAAAACATTGAAGGGTCAGAGTTACTTAAGGGCATAACACCATAAATGGGCAATGTTACCAACCATTTTGCATGGGCGTCCAGATGGGATGGAGATTTGGATGGCCTAGTATCGATGCTTACCTTGTGATGATGACATGGATTCTTGATGATGGTGCTCTAGTGTTGATGATTGATAGATGGATCTTATGCTAGAGGATGGTATTGCACTTATTCATGATATCTGGTTCACATTCTTCATGAGAGTCCTTGTATTCATTGCTTGACATTGCATTTGGCGTCTGCTATGACTGTTAGAGAAGCACTCTTGCTCACTGGGCATGATTTGATGATATAGAGGCCTCATGCTGGATGTCCTATTGAACGCTGGAGTTTGTTTGGTGACATGATGAAGGTTTCCATGAGACTGCACTAGATCATTTAGCCTTAATTTGCTTATGTGGATGATGGTGGCCTTTTGGAGACCTCACCTTATGGAGCATTCTTGTTCATTGTGCTCATGGATATTTTGTAGCGCATATTCCTTAAAGCGCTCTCCTCATTGTAGATAATCGATGGCATACGGCATGCATTCTTGTGGGGCATCATTGTTTCCTAGCATGTGGATGGTATCTTGGATCTATTTATTGGGTCTCATATTTGGTTCAGCACCTTTCTCATTTGTCTCTTTTGGCACGTATGAAGGCATGTTATTGGCTTGTAAAGTGGATCACTGATTCCTTCATGGTGATGGTTGTTTAAACTTTATCGTGGGCACATTCTCCTTGGTTTCCATGAATATAAGAATGAGAAAGCACATGAGATTTAAACCATTGTATTTAAGAAAGTCTAAAACTAATACCCTATTTAAATGTAAGTTAAAAGAAGGTTAAAAAGTGAGACTCTGCATACATGACTTCACCTTTCAAAAAAGCAATGCCTGTATCAGTGACTTTACTGCGAGAAATCTGTAGCTCCTTCAAGTTTGTAAGTCCTGGACCACACCAGATAAACAAAGAATCACATACGGAAAATAAGTAAGAAACACTAAAGAGAACAAACAAGACTTGAGAACCAAGCGACAAGTATGAACTTTATGGTATTGTATTAACTCCATACAAAACTTTCAAGACCATGCCAATCATTTGTGCAAAATCATTTAAACTAACAAGAAGAACCTCTTTTCCTTCTTCAAAAGAAGACTTCAACAGATCGAACAATGGAATTGTAAACTTGTTCCACAACTTTTCTTTGGCCCACTAATCATCCCACTGATACTGTCATTGTTCTTCTACAGATGAAGACTTCAAAAGATCAAGTAATGGAATTGTAAACTCGTTCCACATCTCTGCTTTGGCCCACTAATCATCCCAACGATACTGTTTTGCCAAACCATTTACTAGCATCCCCTCCAAGATTCTTTTTTTAAATAAATAATAAATGAATACATGATGTTGAAAAAATATTCCATGCAAACTATATCTCCTGAGAGAGTACATGGAAACATAAATAACCAGAGGCCATGAAATTCCGCTACTCACATTTTCAACATCGAACACAGCAGAGATGGGAACGCGTCTGGTAAGTTATAGTTAAGATTCAATGGGAATCATTCTGAGAAGTTAAAATTTAGAGCCCACGGTAACAATCTTGGAAGCATAATTAGAATTATACACTTGTAACTTTGAGAGATTAAAGAGCTTATGGTAACAATATTGGAAGCATAACTGGTGAATTAAAGCCAATATTGACAATTCTGGGAGTGTGATTATTCAGAGTCCAGACGCATAGATAACAGACTTGAGAGCATAACTAACATTTCATTTGTTTGTGTAATCACAAAAAGAACACAAGAAGAGGGATCATATTCCAGAAAGAATGGTGTCATATCTAAAATACCAAGTCCAGATGCAAGAGTATGTATATCTTTATTTTTCACTTTCCTAAAATAAACAGTATTAAACCAAAGTTGTAATATGACGTATATAAAAAAGACAAGTGCACTTGATTGCCTTAGGAGTCGGGACATATAGGAGGGCAGACATGATATGACAAATTGCATAATGATATTACCCATCCACCTCACATTTAGTGTTTAGGTGGTATCTGCCACCTCAACAAAGAATTAAACATAAGTACTGATTCTGCTCAAGAACCGTATACCCCTATATTCTCTCCATTTTAAGAATAGAGAGGGGTTGCAGACAGCATGCAACAGTTCTCTTGTGTGGAAAACTGGCATGCTAGCCATGCAACTTGCCTATGCTCCATCTGCATGACTCAAACTTTGTGACAGTAATTATCTCAAACATTTTTTTTTTGCATTCGCTAAACGTGTATCTGTCCACTTTTGAGGGAATGGCAGTGGGAGATGTACACAGGAAGCTTGTTACTGCGGTTCTGTCAAAGTTTTCCTTGTTTTGGCAAGGAGACATAGTTTTAGTAAGGTATATACTATATAGTGTAAAGCAGTAGCCTTTGCTGTTGAATATTGTGCTGTTACTACTGCAGCCTGTCCACTTCATGTTCTACGAAGGAGGCTATCAAATGTTGTCTCCATTATGTTGGATATAGTGAGAGTCGGTCATATCCATAGTCCTTCAAGTGGCACTACAGATTAGTATCAGAGATAAAAGAGGTAAGAAATTTGGTTACACCCACCAAGTGAAGGCCAAGTGAAGGTGCAGGTACATTACATTAAAAAAGATGCCCATGGAAATTTTCAAGGATCCATATTTTTCTTAAAGGGTAGAAATCTTGGCAAACCTTCCTAGTTCTTAAATTCTCGACAACAAAATGTCTGGTGTTTTTTTTAAATAAAAAAAATTTAAAAATTCTAAGGATTTTATATAGTTTCTCAGGAATTTGGGTGATGCTTACAGTAAAAGATACTCATCCTATTGCATTTGGGAGAATCCTTTTAGAAAAAATTAACCCATGGGCTAAATTTCGCCCCTAAAAGTATCCCTGAAGATGCCACCTATAAAACCATCAAGAAGTTGATACTCACATCTCTACACTAGAAATCAATAGATTTCTCACCATTCGTCATTTGTTTTAATGAATGAATGTTGGCACATACAACTCAATAGAACAATTGAAAACCAAATACAATCTCATTGCTTCAATATGAGATTAACTCCTATAGTTTAACTCCTAACAGATGATATCATTTTTAATAATAAACACAAAAATACTGCTGCATCATCTCACTCTAAGCAAGAATAGTGAGCTATTAATCTGTCTAGTGTTGTGTTTGTTACCTAGACATAGGTTTGGTACTTACCCAAAGAAAAGCTTAGGAAATTATGATCGACAAGCCCCTGCTCAATAGTCAAACTATTTGAAAATGTGAAGGACCAACTCCTCTAGTTTTAGAAATGCACAAATAAGCACAATAAAAACTAATTTAATGAAAATTGAGGTCTTGCAATCAAGTTTGAGTGATACAAGGGATGAACCAAATGAGAGATTTTATTTACTGATGTTATAAATACAGAGATTCATATATAAGCACAAAAAAAATCTAACATTATAACGATGTGTTCCTTTTGATCGTGTTTGGATGATGTCACAGATGAAGAAAAGGAAAGACTTAGAACTTGAAAATAAGCAGGTAGGATAACGAGATTCCATTAACAACCTTATTTGGCCAAAGTATACCATTGCCATAGAAGGTTGAGATTGTGGACAAGGGTTGTCAAGAAAAATGATGACAAAGGCGCAACAAATGACCACAAAAGTAGGTCAACAAGACTATGGAGTACCATGATGTCAATACAAATTGGGAGTACTAATGCGGCTCCTATAAAAAAACAAGAGGTAAGACTCTAAACTGAAAAACAAAAAGACCTAACTTCAAAGATGGAGAGCCGGTCCAAAAGAGAGGTACAAAGATAGCTGATACAAAAGAAAAATGTACAAGGGGAGTGGATCTAGAATCCGTGATACAAAAATGGTGAATGTGTCATGGTGCATTGGACGCATCTCTCCTAATAGCCAAAGCCAAATGAAGGAATCTCAAAATAGTACTCTGACTAAAGGAAACATTGGAAGAGGAGCTATAATGGTTAGTGTATCGTTGCATGGAGTGGGAAGCCTACTATTGTGTGTTGATTTTTCTGAGCAGCATCAAGAGTCATTCTCAGGAGAATGAAGACATCTGGTCCGGGACCAGGATGTGGACCTTGTCCAACACTAGGGGGACTCAACCTGGTGTTGATTGACCATTATGTTGAATGGTAGATATTTGGTCCTTGAACATGATATGGACCCAGCTCTGCTCTGGGTAGACTCAACCCAGTGTTGAGTGACCATTCTATTGAATGGTAGATATCTAATCCTTGACCATGATATGGACTCAGCTTTGCCCTGGGTAGACTCAACCCAGTGTTGAGTGACCATTATGTTGAATGGTAGATATCTAGTCCTTGACGATGATATGGACCCAGTTCTGCCCTGGGTAGACTCAACTCAGTGTTGAGTGACCATTGTGTTGAATGGTAAACATCAAGTCCGGAACCATGATGTGGACCAGACTAGTACTAGTAGACTCAGCTTAGTTCTAAGTAGCCATTCTCTTGGAGAATGGAAGCACCTGTTCTGTTACCAAGAAGGCACCATAAGCCCTAGACTTGTCTAGGCATGTGTGACACCATGACCCTTGATCAATGGGCTTGAGGTCTTCTCCAAGGCTTACCTTGGTTAAAATACCCTAGTACCTGATCTTGGTGTCACACAAAGTGTGAGATAAAAGCATTAGTAACTCTCTTGGTTTATGATGATGTACTTTGAATGGAATTAAAAGACCACGGGTAATGACCACAGGGGCACTTGGAAAAAGGCTAAAAGCAAAAGTCAAAAATACATAAGGACTTTTGGACCACGAGAAAAGGGACCATAGGTGAAAGTCAAAAATACATAAGGACTTTTGGTAAAAGTCAAAAATACATAAAGGACTTTTTAAACTACAGAAAGGTAAAAAAGGTACAAGTGAAAATTAGAAAAGAATATAATGATATTATTTTGTTCTTTCCTAATTTTGGTCCACTTACAGGTGACTCAAGGTTATAAAAGAAGATCAAGCCGTTTCATTATGACACACACACTTGCTCTCACAGGTACAACTGCTCCATTAGAAGATCTTACAGATTTGAAGAATAAGTTAATGATTGTGCCCTAACATGGATGAGTCTAACTAGGGCATCATCATTCATGTGAAGTTAAAACCCTCAACTAGGGTTTCATCTGCAATTCATCTTCAGCAATCATCTTCAGATCTAGGGCAACCATCTTCAGATCTAGGGCAGCAACATTTAGATCCAAGGTAGCCACCTTCAGATCCAGGGCAGCAACTAATATTTTTCCGGGCAGCTGGGGTTTCGACAGGTAAGCCCCTCTTCTCTTACGGGCTGTCATTTTCCTTCCACGGGAAGCCACTAGCACCTACGGGCTGCCCCATTTTCTGTTTGGCATATCCATTAGGGCTCAGCCCTTTCTCTCTTCACCCTCGGGAAGCCCGCAGCTAGCATACCCGTGAGGGTTTTGCCCATGGGTAACCCTCAAGTAGCCTACAGGCAGACCCAAGTAAGCTGTCGTGTCCACACAGAACTCCGGGCATCCTCCGGGCATACCTGTGAGGGTTCTATAGCAGCCCGCAAAGTTGTCGGGTCTGTACAGACCCTCGAGAAGCTCACGGGCCAGCCCTAGAGGCCTCAGCCTTGGGCTATCTGCCCTCCGAGCAGCCATAAGGCTGCACAACAACCAGCAGAGGAGCTTTCGGGAAGGACCACGGGCAGCAAAACACAGTAGACAGGCAAGCTAGGCAGATCGAGCAGTACGTGCAGGTACAGAAAAGATACGGGCAATCTTTTTGACAGGGCACTGGGCAGAAACAGATTTGGGGCAACCCGACAGTCAGTTTTGATAAACCTGCTAATTTTGGCAGGAAAGAGAAAGTTAGGGCAAAAAAGCCCTAACTTGGTAAAAATCCATTTGTGGTTCTTTTGTGAATTTGATCATCTGTAAATTGTGGTTTATTGCCATTAGGGGTTTGAGGAACTTTTTGAAGAATTTCTTAGTCATCTCATTTACGAGAAGAGTTGCTAATGCTTTTTGGGGGGTTTTGTCCTTTGAAGGTTTCTCCAGTGAAAAACTCTTGTGTCCATTGTGTTGATGTGATGAATGTTATTGTACTGCACTTATCATTTGTTTAAAGTTGTCTGCAAATTTTTAAGTATTCATACTAATGCTAAAATTCAACATTGTGGTCTAGATGAAGTTGTCTAGCCACTGGGACAAGGCTGACACTGACCATGTCACTGGTGTTGAGCAGAAGTGGAGGTGGTCCTCCGTGTCTTAACTAGTCTACGATCAGAAGCAGTGTTGTTCTCTATTCATCTCTTGGTGCCCCTAGAGAAAGGAGGCACAAAGAAGAAGGAAGTGATCCACTGAGTGGAAGCTGGTCCCGACTATGGATGTTGATGGAGAATGAAGGTGCGAAGATGAAGGGCCTCCTCAAGTATAAGGCCTCGCTTAATGTTGTATGATCTGCATTAATTACAGTAATAAATCTTGGAAATCGTGCCCATCATTTCATGTCTAAATTTTTGTACCCTTTCACCTTGGGAATTGTGCCACATTCAATCTTCTCGATTTTTGTGCAAAATCTCCTTCTGTCTCAAGGATTTGACTTCTCTTCTCTCTCAAATTCTCTTTCTCTTGCTCTCCAAAACTCTCCGATCACAATAATGAAAATGAAATGCCCTTCCTTAGCTTTTTTGTTTGAGTAACCGCCACTTTAAAGTCAATGGCCTAGATTATACATAACTAGATGAAATCTAGGGCTCATGTTAAATCTCAGTTTTATCATTAAAAGCATTTAATTTACTTTTAAATAATAAATGAGACATTGTTACTCACCCACCTTTTTAATTCTCAAAAGTCACATTAAAAATATTTAATAACTCAAACTCACTTTTTAAAGTCAATTTATAAATATAAAGTCATTCTCATTTTAAAAATACTAGGGACCACAACTTTTAAATGCTCATGTCCAGCCCAAGGCATCACAAGAGGAACAGACACTTGGTAATTTTCAACACTCCCTCTTACCAAGGAAGTTGTTCTTCACCACTTCCAACTTGTCTCTAAAATGAATATGCTTCCCTCTTCCCAAAGACTTCGTGATAATGTTAGTCACCTGCTCAACAGTAGATATGTACTGCAACTCAATAGATCCTCTCTGAACATAATCTCTAATGAAGTGATATCTGATCTCTATGTGTTTAGACCTGTCGTGGAATACTGGATTCTCGAAGAGCTTGATGCAACTCTGATTATCACAGTATATAATTGTGTTGCCGCTAAAACACACTTGGACACGGGTAAGTCTCCCAACCGCTGTGTGTGTTCTTGAGGGCAACTTATGAGTTGGGAACCCACTGTCACCTCGGTCCTAAACTCCTCCGTTTACACCACAACTCCTAAAGGCCAAGGGGGGTAGTCCATACTCACTGAGTTCTTTTTTGAAGAATGTTTTCTGGGAATTGTAAATTACAAAAATGACAATCAACGTGTAGTGATGCAAATATTTAAATGTCAAGCAAACCCTTTAACAATCAACCATTAATGTATGAAAGAGAGAAACAATCAAATAATCAATCAACTTCAAATAATTTGTCGTCTCTACTCGGGCTATGAAGTCACAATAATCAACTTCAAATAATTTGCCTAAAGCATCAACTCATTTACTTTAACAAATATTCAAGAACATGATGAATTCCAATAAATGAGTAAGTTAAAAAAAAGTGATTGCAAAGTAGAGAAATGTAAATGATTGTAACAATGTTATGCAAGGGGTCCTGTAAGTTTTAGTAAATTTTATGTCTCTCTTTGACTTAGGGAATTAAGGTGTTTGTTGCAAAGAAATGAACTATTCTAGATGTCTACCCCAAGAGACTATCTCCTTTGATTAGAGAAAAAATGCCGGGTGTTCAACATGGGAACACAAGGTTCCCACCTAGCTCCACGGGTCAAACTCGAAACTTGATAGGTGCTCAACTGGAGGACACGAAGTGCCATGAAGCCCCCTACGGCCTCTACCCCCCTAGCTCCACAGGTCAAGCCTCTTTCTCCTTTCTAATGAAGATACTTATCTAGGTGCCTATTAAACTAGCCAACACAAATCTTTACCCTTTCTCGTCACCCTAGATCAGTCGAACCGGCGGGGGGAGAGGATACGGGGCAAAATGGGGCTTGCGGTTAATTTTATCCTTAAAGAAAAAATAAACAAAACAAGCCAAACGCGATATCACAACGGAGGCAAAGCCTACTCGATTGTGAGGTGCGGGCAAAAGGAAATAAGCAAATACTTTAAATAAAAATGCTAGCCAACGCAATTTCACATGGATGGGCAAAGCCACTTCGCTTGTGAGGTGCGGGCAAAAAAAAAGAAATAAGCAGATACTTGGAATAAAATGCTAGCCAACGCGATATTGCAAGGATGGCAAAGCCAAATCACTTACAAGGTGTGGGCAAAAAATAAAGAAGAAAATAAAAACAAAATGAAATTCTAACTAATCTAAAACCCACGCCAATCAACAATTGCTTATGCAGAGGTGAGTAAGCCCAACTTCTATTGCTAGCAATGGATGGCAAATAAATGAGACTTGATTTAACTAAAAATGCAAAACAAGAAATCAAGTCCAAAAGACTCTCTTGGACTTGTTACAAAGGCTGAAATTTCAGCGTAAAGAAAGAGGTAAAAAGAGTGAGAAAACCCGTGTTTTTTCCCTTTCTTGAGATGCCTTTGAAGCTCTTCCTTTGGGGTGGCCTTAAAACTCTTCTATGGCTGAAGTTTGACAGAGTTTTTCCTTGTTTTGTCACTAACCTGCTAAAAACCAGCAAACAGAAAATGATAAAATGTGCCCAAAATCACTTTGGGGAAGTTAGTATGTTAGTGCAATATATATACAAAATTTATACAAAGTTGCCAGATGAATAATTTTAAAAGAACTTGAGTATATAAGAGTTAAAATTAAATTTAAAATACTCAACAAACTAAAATTAAAATTCAGAAATTTGTATGTAAAGAAAAAGAAAATTGGTCATTTGTTCTTCAAGAAGTGAAGCAATGGGGCATCCAACCGAGGAATCCCACTCTTCAATCCAAATAACCTGCAACTTATAAGATTTTCACTACACAACTATTAGAAGGTGAGAATCAAATAATGAGCAAAGAAATCATAAACTTCAAACTAGAAAATATATGAACTTCTTTACTACAATAATGAAAACTCACAAAATTTATGGAATACAAAGCCATAAATCTTACCAAAGCAAATTAGTATGCTTCCTTAGCCAACCAAACTTGTGTCGCTCCTTAAGCATGGAAGCAAATCATCAATGAGAACAATGCACACAATATTCCTCCAAAGATTTTGATTACCAAAGCCAAATGGTTGAAAATTACAATGACCCAAGCAAGAGCAACGGCAAGAGAGCAAGAGAAAAAACGAGAGCATGAGCAAGAGAGTGGGTGTGAGTGTGTAACCCAAATGAGGAGGGGAAACCTCCTTAAATAGGAAAAATGAAAGAGGAGGCTCTTTGCATGCTAGACAAGTGTCACAAGGGAGAGGGGGGCGAATTTGCTCAAGGAGGGCAAAACCAAGGTTTGAGATCTCAAATATGGGGAGAGAAACCCCCAATTTAATGCTTCCAACCTTATTGTTATGTCAAATGGGGAAGAAACCACCATAGTGGGGCCATTTCCATTGACTTTAGCTCACCCAACCAATCAAAGAGAGAAAGGAGCACCCCCCTAGATTCGGCAACTCAAAACATGTTATATGCTTGCTTGGGGGCCCCCCTTTGGGTCTTAAATTTGTCTTAGGAACATAATATATACATTAGAACCTTTACTTGGCCACCCCAAGTGACTATAGTCACTTTTCCAAAATTTGGCTCTCTAATTAAATGCCCAATTTCCTGATTTCCATGACTGACCTGGGCAAAAGTGACCAAAACCATAGTAATACTTGTCTGAATGACTTCAAACTTGGCCTAAGGGTGTAGGGGTGCTCATGCCATTTGTCTTGAGTACCCATACCCTTATACAACATTAAAAAGGGCCAAGTAACCCTCTTTTACATTACAACAAATTGTCCTGAGTGAGAATTTTTAATGACCAAAAATTAAAAAAAACTATGCAAAACTTAATGAAATTCCGCAAGACTCTGGATAATGTCTAGCATGGTAATATAAAACATTCCTAGGACCCAATCACCCCATGGACTCGATCACTAGAACACCTTTCACCACTTTGGAGTTAATTTTGAGTGAAAAACTCAAATAATTAAAATCTCTAAAAAGAAATTTTAATTATCCAAGTGAAAACTCGATGAAAGGACTTCCCTAATGACTAAGTCTTAGGTGATCAAGTTACAAAAAACTAGACCTTCATGCTGACATATTCTTACAAAATCCCCCGCAGGGGGCGGAAATTTCATAGAGAGAAGAAGAGAAGAAGAGCTGCCTCGCTTGATATAATCATTAAGTACTTCATTCTTATCTTCAAGGCACATCCAACATGTGCATGGTACATCGTTGTCCACCTAGTTGGTTTTGGTGGTTAACAAATTGTAGGCCTCAACTCCTGATCAACTAAGTCAACCATCAACTTGTGAAGCCACAATGCCTCGGATCTATCTTGATTGGCTGCCATATACTTAGCGTCAACAAAACTCAAAGCAACGGATTTTTGTTTTCTACTGAACCACGACACTGCTGTCGAACCCAAACTAAAACAACAATCAGAAGTGCTCTTCCGATCCAATGCACTGCCTGCCCAATCTGAATCTGTGAAGCCAATCAAACCCACTATACCAACCACTACCTAGTGCACTCTCCTGGGCTCCATTATGAACTGACTGAGAGTGTTCATCGTGAAACATATATCTGGTTTGGTGTTAACAAAATACATCAACAAACCAATGAGTTGCATGTATAAGGTAGGATCAACCAACTCTCCCTCAAAAGAATGAAGCTTCTTCCACTTGGTGATCGTGGGTGCGAACATCGGCATGCAACCCTCCATCTGAAATCTCTTGAGAACATCAGATGCATATCTTCCTTGCCCCAGGAAAACATGTCCATCCCTCTACCATACATCCATACCAAAATAATAATGCATCAGCCCAAGGTCAGTCATCTCAAACTCTGAAGCAAGATCTCTAACCAGGTGCTCCTCCCCTATGATAAACAAAGCATAAACATATAGTAGAAGAATGAGTGGATCACCTCCAACCACAATGAAATATAGGCTGGGATCAGCCTCACTCATCTGAATCCCAATCGACAGCAAGTATGAATCAATCCTCAAATACCAAGCTCGAGGAGCTTGCTTCAGCCTACATACATGTGAATCTCTCCCATGCACCTCAAATCCATATGGCTGCTCCAGATAACCTCCTCCTGCAGAAGACCATTCAGAAATGCAGTCTTCACATCCATCTGGTGGATCCTCCAACCCATCTCTGCAATTATGGATATCACTAATCTGATGGAAGAATAACGAGCAACCGATACAAAATTCTCTTCATAGTCAACTCCCTCAACCTATGAGAATCCCCGCTCTACAAATCGAGCCTTGTACTTCTCAATGCTTACATCTGCAGCATGTTATAACTTGTACATCCACTTGGAAGTCACAACTGACTTCCCCTCTAGTTGTGGAACAATCTCCCACACATCATTCTTCATGATGGAATTGTATTCTTCCATCATGGCATCTCTCCAAACCTGATGTGTAAATGCCTCCTCAAAGGTAGAAGGCTCGGACTCACGCAAGCTAGTCACCACTGCCATGTAACTAGAAAATCTCTTTGGTGCCTTTCTCTCTCTGACCTCCCTCTTGGGTGGCCCCACAGACTCCTTAGCTTCCTTCACAAGCTCCTAGCCAACTTGAATTTCTTTCCCTGGAAGTAGCTTCCTGTGGCAAACCCTCCTCCTCAACCTCCTCATCCAACGAGTGTCTCCCTGAAGAAGTACCTGTGGTCTGAGATCCTGTGCCCGGTGAACTTGAACCTGAACCAAGTAACCCAAATCACATGAAGGTGTAACATGTGAACCTGTAATCTGAGAACCTGTCCCTATACCAGAATTCCTTGTAGACCATCCCTGAAACTGATGATCTTGACACTTATGGACCAGTCACACCTGAGACCTGTGACCCTGTACTCTGAAATGTTGTCACATGTGGAGTAGAAACTTGTTGCTCCTCCATCTCAGACTCCAGAAATCTCCTAAAGGCCCGCTCGTCCTCAAATCTCACCTCCCTCCTCACTACAACTTTCCTCTGTGCAGGAAGGTATATGCGGAAAGCCTTGAAGTCTCATCATAACCAACAAAGATTTCTTTCTCTGCAGTAGCCTCCAACTTTGTCCTCTTCTCATAAGCGACATGTGAATATGTAAGGCATCCAAATATGCAAAAGTGGCCTATTGCAGGCTTCTTCCCAGTAAACATCTCCTCAAGAGTTTTACTCCCCAATACACAATGAGGACTCCTGTTCTGGACATAAACAACAATACTACAAGACTCAACCCATAAAAAGAAAGGAAGACTCTAGTCATGCAGCATAGCTTTTGTTGCTTCCACTATTGCATAGTTCTTCCTTTCTGCAACTCCATTCTACTGTGGAGTGTAAGGAATTGTCAATTGCCTCTTTATCCCCTCTTGTCTACAATACTCATCAAACTCCTTGAAGGTATACTCATCCCCATTGTCTGATCTGAGTACTCTGATCCTCCTCACTGTTTGGTTCTCCACAAGAGCCTTGACTCTTAGAACCTCTTCAAGACTTCTTCTAGCTTCTTGCTCCTCAAGAAGTAGATCCAAGTCTTCCTAGAATAATCATCAATGAATGTGAAGTAGTACTCAAATCCTGTCAAAGAGGTAGATGACATGGGACCACACAAGTTTGAATGAATCAAGTCAAGCACTCCCTCTAGTCTGGTGTCATTGCTTGGAAAAGCAATCTTGGTGTACTTACCCAAAGCACACACCCTACACACACCACTCTGCTCTGAGCTGAAATCTGGCAAACCTGTAGTCATGTCTCTCAACAACCTCAAAGTTGGACGATGAAGATGGGCCATCCTCCTGTGCCACAACTCGTACAACTCATTGTTATTGCTAGTGTGCACTAATGCATAATGAGGTTGGAAGAGAAGCTTGTATAGTTTCCCACATCTAACTCCGATGGCATATGAAGTAGATGGTCCTGCTACCTTGGGAAAGACACGAACTTTTCCATCTAGGACATATATACTCCAAAACCCCTATCCTCAATAATGGAAACCGAAACAAGGTTCTTCTTTCATCCCAGAAACGTACAAGACATCCCTCAGTATCATGGGCTCCATGGACTCCCTCTCAAAACTGACAGTCCCACACCCAACTGCTCTCATCGTTATATCATCACCCAACACCAACATCAGATCCAAACCTGTCTCAATCATCTCGTTGAACATGTCTTGAACACCTGTCATATGGCTCAAAGCCCCACTGTCAATATACCACGTGGAAGGAGTGGTGGACACACTCAGTAAATGCCCAACTATCATGGAATACTACGTCTGGTCCTCCGTATCATCACTGGTGTTAGATGATGCTCTCTCTATACAACCACCAGCAAAGAGATATCTTCTTGTGCCACAACTCGCACAACTCACAGTTGTTGCTAGTGTGCACTAATGCATAATGAGGTTGGAAGAGAAGCTTTTATAATTTCCCACGTCTAACTTCGATGGCATATGAAGCAGATGGTCCTGCTGCCTTGAGAAAGATATGAACTTTTCTATCTAGGACATATACTCCAAAACCCCTATCCTCAATAGTGGAAACTAAAACAAGGTTCTTCTTCATCCCAGGAACGTACAAGACATCCCTCAATGTCATGGGCTCCTTGGACTCCCTCTTAAAAACTGGCAGTCCCACACCCAACTGCTCTCATCACTATATCATCACCCAATACCACCTCTAGATCCAATCCTATCTCAATCATCTTAGTGAACATGTCTTGAACACCTGGCATATGGCTCGAAACCCCACTGTCAATATACCACGTAGAAGGAGTGGTGGACGCACTCGGTAAATGCCCAACTATCATAGAATGCTATGTTTAGTCCTCCTTATCATCACTGGTGATAAATGATGCTCTCTCTTTACAACCACCAGCAAAGAGAGAAAACTCTCTCTAATCTCATAGCATACTCATCGATCTTCGTTGTTGTTGTTGTCTATTGTTTCTTCTTCTTCTTGTTTGGACACTGCCCAACATAGTTCCCAAACTTCTGGCAAGCAAAGCATTTCACTTTGCTCATGTCCTTCTTCTGCTCACCTATCTACTGCTTGGTCCCTTCTTGGACTTCTTCTTCTTTCCCTTCGCTGCTTAAGCCACATTCTTCTCTTCATCTTTGTTGTGAGATGTATTGCCCTATACATATCCTCTACGAGTCTCCTCCTATATGAAATCATCCCAAAGACGATCTCATGTGGACATATGCTCACGAGTAACAGCTGACTCCACAAATACAGCCCATGGCTTTGTCACACCATTCAAAGCAACTCATCATCCAATACTCTCTCCTCTAGGAGTCTCCTATATGAAATCATCCCAAAGATGATCCCATGTGTGCATACGCTCACGAGCAACCACTGACTCCACAAATACAGCCCATGGATTTGTCACGCCATTCAGAGCTGTGCGAACAAACTCAGCATCCAATACTCTCTCCCCCCACCACTTCAAGCTCATTTCAAACCTGTGTAATCTTGATAAAGTAAGAAACCATGTTCTCCCCCTTGTTCTTCTGAGTACTCTTCAACTTCTCCCTTAACAACATTTCTGATTTTCATTAGAACTCTGGTATAAGTTGGTCAAAGTTGTTGAAATCTGATGAGCATAGTCTTTCCCAGATATATGTGGTATAACATGGTCTTTTATGGCATCAAGTATGATTATTTTTTCTTTAATGTCCTGCTTGTCAAATACGGCCTTATCACCTACAACTATAGGAACTATGACTAGATTGGCAGAGGTATTGTTCACTATGTCCCATAGTTCTTTCTCCTGCAGTATTAACACTATTCTAGCTTTCCATGGGGTAAAATTAATTGCCCCATCCAACCTATCTTCTAACCTAAGTCTATCCAATAGCATCATTTCAAATCAGTTCAAAAACCTGTTTCTTCACAAAACCATGTTTTTCCTTATTTCTCCAAGATTGAAATTTCAATCTGAGTTTCAGTTTTAGCCCTTCACTTCAGCACTAATTGTTGATTTTTCCTAGCAGCATCGAGAGCCATTCTCTTAGGAGAATGGGTACATCTAGTCAAGGACCAAGATGTGGAACCAGTCCAGCACTGGGGGAACTCATCCTTGAACTGAGTAGGCATTCTGTTGAATGGGGACATCTGGTCAAGGACCAGGATGTGGAACCAGTCCATCACTGGGGGAACTCAGCCTTGAGTTGAGTAGCCATTCTACTGAATGGGGGCATCTAGTCAAGGACCATGATGTTGAACTAGTCCAGCACTGGGGGAACTCAGCCTAGAGCTAAGTGGTCATTCTTTAAATGGAGGCACCTGGTCAGATACTAGGAAGATGAACCAATCTAGAACTAGGGGACTCAACCTAGGGCTGAGGGCTATTCTCCGGGAGAATGGAGGCGCTTGGTCAGTTACCAAGTATTTGATCTTGGGTCAAATTATGCAACCTATGGCTGAGGTACCTCGTCAGTTACCAAGACACACTATAAGTCATAGACTGGGTCTAGGCATGTGAGACACTCCTACCCTCGATCTGTGGGCTTTGTGATTTTCTCCAAGGATTAGCTACCCTTGGTTAAGACACCTTGTACCCAATCTTGGTGGCACAAGGAGTGTGAGATAAAAGCAGTAGTAATTCTCTCTATTTATGATGATGTACTTTGAGTGGGGATGAAGGACCCCTATGACCACTTGTTTTGACTACAAGGCACTTGAAGAAGACAAAAGGTGAAAGTCAAGAATACATAAGGACCCTTGGACCACTAAGGAGTCAAAGTGAAAATACAAAAACACCTTTAGTACCACTAAAGGTAAAAGTCAAAAAGATAAAAGAATAAAATGTTATTATTTTATTCTCTTGAGTTTTGGTCCACATCCAGGTGAATCAAAGGCTACAAAAAAAGATCAACTCAAATTCATGTTACACACTTGCTCATCATCATCAAGCTGCTCTAAGAAGTTTTCATTAGTTCTTGAAGGAGAGATCTGTGGTATTGGTTTATGCCCTAGCAGCCCGAGAGCCAAGGCTGCCAACCCCGAGCCTGTTGTAGCATCTCGGTGGTTGGGCAGAGCTGCCCGTGGAGTAGGGCACTCAGCCTGAGTGCTGCCGAAACCAATGGAGGCTACCCGAAAAAATAAACAAGAGAAACAGAGCTGCCCGGAGGTGTACGGACAGTGAGAGAGCTGCTCGAAAAATAAGAATAGCTGCCACAAATATTCTGAGATGAAGAAAACTGATAAGAACCCTAGTTGAGGGTTTGCTGATGATGCCCTAGGCTGGGCAAAAATCTTCTTCAACAAAAGTAGCAGCTTCACCTGTGAGAGAAACACTTGTGTGTATAATGAGAAGACTTGATCTTCTTTTATAGCCTTCATTCACCTATAAGTTGACAAGATTAGGAAAGATAAAAATAATAATATTTTTAAACTTTTCCTAATTTCACTTTCACTTTTACCAAAAAGGTCCTTTTATTTTTTTTCCTCTGACTTTTATAAGAAGTCCTTATTATTTTGAGTTTCACTTGTGGTCATTTTCCTGTGGTCAACAAGTCTATTTATTTTGACTTTTGACTTTGGCCTTTTTCCAAGTGCCCTGTGGTCCTTTTTTATTTCAAAAGTACATCATCATAAACCAAGAGAGTTATTAATGCTTTTATCTCACACACTGTGTGACACCTAGATCTGGTACTACGGTAACTTAGCCAAGGGTAGCTAATCCTTGGAGAAGCACACCAAGCCCATAGATCAAGGGTCAAAGCGCCACACACATGCCCAAACCCAATCTAGGGCTTACAGTGTCTTCATTCTCCAAGAGAATGGCTACTCAGAGCTAAGCTGAGTCTACCAGTCCCAAACTGGTCTGCATCGTAGTGTCGAACCAGATGTCTACTCAACACAAGGTTGAGTCTACCCAGTGCAGAGTTGGGTCTATATCATGGTCCCAGACCAGATATCTACCATTCAACATAATGGTCACTCAACACTGGGTTGAGTCTTCACCATGGTCCCGGACCAGGTGGTCCCATTCTCCTAAGAGAAGGGCTCTCGATGTTGCTCAAAAAAATCAACAAAACCAACATCTAATGCTGGTAGAATTGCTTACAAGAAGAAGCAAGCAAAGGCTAGAAGGATCATCTATGATTTTGTCAAGGAAACCTTGATGCCCACCATCACACCATTGAAAAATCAACAAAACCAACATCTAATGCTGGTAGAATTGCTTACAAGAAGAAGCAAGCAAAGGCTAGAAGGATCATCTATGATTTTGTCAAGGAAACCTTGATGCCCACCATCACACCATTGAAAAATCAACAAAACCAACATCTAATGCTGGTAGAATTGCTTACAAGAAGAAGCAAGCAAAGGCTAGAAGGATCATCTATGATTTTGTCAAGGAAACCTTGATGCCCACCATCACACCATTGAAGGTTGTCAAAGAATGCTTTGACACCTTAATGAATTTGTACTAGAAGAAGGCTCCCAGTTAGAAGAGAGTTTTGAAGAAAAGGCTTCGAACACAGAAGATGAACAAGGATGAGGAAGTTGGACCCTTCTTCCCAAAGATTGCACAGGTAGGAGATCAACTCATTGCTATTGGTATTACTGTGGATGATGATGACCTTGTACAGACTGTATTCGATGGTCTCCCATGTTGATTTTTCCTGAGCAGCATCGAGAGCTATTCTCTTAGGAGAATGGGGACATCTGGTCAAGGACCAAGATGTGGAACCAGTCCAGCATTGGGGGACTCAACCTTGAGTTGAGTAGCCATTCTGTTGAATTGAGACATCTAGTTAGGGACCAGCCTTACCAGAATGTGGAACCAGTCCAACACTGGGGGACTCAACGACTCAACCTTGAGTTGAGTAGCCAGTAGCCATTCTGTTGAATGAGACATCTGGTCAGGGACCAAGATGTGGAACCAGTCCAGCACTGGGGGACTTAGCCTAGAGCTGAGTGGCCATTCTGTGGAATGGAGACATCTAGTCAAGGACCAGGATGTGGAACCAATCCAGCAATGGGGTAACTCAACCTAGAGCTGAGTAGCCATTCTTTGAATGGAGGCACCTAGTCAGTCACCATGAAGATGAATCAGTCTAGTACTAGGGGACTCGGCCTAGGTTTGAGGGTTATTCTCCGAGAGAATGGAAGCGCTTGGTATGTTACCAAGTATTTGACCTCGAGTCAAATTATGCACCCTATGGCTGTGGCACCTGGTCTGTTACCAGGATATCGCTATAAGTCCTAGACCGGGTCTGGGCATGTGAAACACTCCAACCCTTGATCTGTGGCCTTTGTGATCTTCTCCAAAGCTTAGCTACCCTTGGTTAAGACACCTAGTACCCGATCTTGGTGTCATATGCAGTGTGAGATAAAAGCATTAGTAATTCTCTCTATTTATGATGTACTTTGAGTGGGGATGAAGGACCACCTGGACCACTTGTTTTAACCACAGGGCATTTGAAGAAGGCTAAAGGTAAAAGTTAAAAATACATGAGGACACTTAAACCACTAAGGAGTCAAAGTAAAGGTGCAAAAAGACCTTTAGTACCACTAAAGAATAAAATAATATTATTTTGTTCTTTTGAGTTTTGGTCAACTTACAGGTGATTCAAAGCCTATAAAAGAAGATCGATCCATTTCATTATTATACACACTTGCTCTTGATCCTAAAGCTACTCCAAGAAATATTTTCGCTGGTCTTAGAAGAGAAGAAAGTTCTTCTAGTGATACCCTAGCATGGAGGCTTCTAGCTAGGGCTTCCACTCTTGTTTCATCCTTGGAGATCATTTGCAGCAGCCTTATCTTCCACAAGCTAAGGCATATCATCACCACTCTCAGGTCTAGGGTTTGACCCTAGGGCTACTTCCTTCTCACTAGGAGCACTGGTTTCGTGGGCATCCACATCCAGGCAGGCAGAACAAGTTCTGGGTTACTGCATAGAGCCTTTGGGGAGCAGCAAACCCTCACAGGCAGTTGTAAACCTTCATGACAGCAACAGCTAGGGTATCCTCAGCTCTTGCGCTGCCCCTCTTTCAATTCGGGCAGCTCTCCAACATCCACAGGTTGTTGTACATAACCCTCGGGAGCTACAGAGAACCCTCAGACAGCCTGTTCTTCACAGACAACCTATCTAGCACCTCGGGCAGCCTATCTAGTATTTTGAGCAGCCCTTTTCTCAACTCAGGCATTGACACAGAGTTCACGGGTCATGGGCAAGCTCATAACAGTCACGAGCAAGCAGCTGAAGCTCCGTGCAGTACAAAAGAAGGCCAAGATAGACTTAAGGCAGAAGAAAGATTTTCAAGCAACAGGGGTTTCCTCCTCGGGCAGCTACAGCAGAGGTCTGTGCTAGATCCAAGCAGTCTGGTGTAAATCCGGGCAACACAGAAAAAGGCTCGAGCAGCAAGTAAAAGATCCGGGCAGCAGGTGAAGGCTTCGGGCAGCACAAAAGAGCATCCGGGTAGCTCAGGCAGTGTACGAAAGTCTGGGCAGCCTTCTATCAATCTCGGGCAGCAGGTGAAGGCTTCGGGCAGCACAAAAGAGCATCCAGGCAGCTCAAGTAGTGTACAAAAGTTTGGGCAGCCTTCTGTCAATCTCAGGCATCAGGAAGAAATTAGGGCAAAAAGCCCTAATTTGGATTTTGTTGTAAAATTTATCTTTTATAGATTATTGATGAGTGGTTCAAGCCTATTAGGGTTTGAGATTTATTGAAGACAATTATCTCAAAATTCTGAGATTGAAGAAACTCAAGTCATCTCATTTACGAGATGAACTACTAATGCTTTTGAGGTTTTTGTCCTTTGAAGGTTTCCACATGAAAAAATCTTGTGTTCAGTGTGTGTGATGTTTTGATGTGTTGATGTTTCTACTGCAATTGTCTATTGTTATCTTATAGTCTGCAAAATTTTAAAGAATACATGCTAATGCTAAAATTCAACATCCCAAACTCTTGGGAAACATTTCTGGCAGCAGTAAGTGGACGTGAGAATCAACGAAACTTTGATAGGCTTTGGCATGATTGCTTGGATGAAGAAGAAAGAGTTCAGAACAAGCCTACTAGCACTAAGGAAGGAAATCTTGCTCTTACAAATAAGACAAGGAAGTTCAAGAAACCCTCCCCTCAGCAAAAGAAAAGAAAGAAACCACAAGGTAAGCACATTGATGTCTCAAAAGTAGAATGTTATAATTGTCACAAGTTTGGGCACTTTGCTAAGGATTGCAGGCAGCCCAAGAGAAAGTTCAAAAGAAGATTCCAAGCCTTTGCTGCAGAAGAAGAAGAACCTAGGAAGAAGAAGAATACCGAGACTACCAAAGAAGAGGAACCTAGAAGAGAATATTACCTAATCTCAGCCCTTTCTGGATCCATCACTGACAGTGCTAACTCTTGGTTAGTAGATAGTGGTGCCTCCAGACATATGACAGGTAATCGTGGAGCACTCACCAGCTATAGAAAGAAGAAGTCCACTACTCAAGTGGAACTTGGAGATGACTCCACTTACAAGATTGAAGGAGTTCGGTCAAGCTCACTTCAACTTGATTCAGGTACGGCCTTGCATATTGATGATGTCTTATATGTTCCTAGTTTAAAGAAAAACCTCCTCTCTATTGCTGGCTTAGAGGACAAGGGCTACAGAGTCCTCTTCATGGACAAGAAGGACCTACTATGGGCAAAGAATGAGAAACTAAGCTCAGCTGTACAGATTGGGGTTCGAGAGGGAGGTCTTTATAAGGCTTCCAGAAATTCCACTCATGCTTTGGTTCACCATACAGTTGATCCATGTGAGTTGTGGCATCGAAGGTTTGTACACCTTCACTATACAGCTCTTCTAGGCCTACAAAAGATGGTTACATGTATGCCAGAGGTTTCTCCCAAACATGATGGAATTTGCAAAGGTTGTGCTCTAGGTAAGAACACTAAGAAATCCTTCTCCAGAAGCAAGAATAGATCTAAAGGAATATTAGATTTGATTCACTCTTACATTTGTGGGCCCATGTCTTCACCCTCCTTGAGTGGTTGTTTGGTTTATGTCTTGTTCATAGATGAGCATTTTCGGAAGTCATGGATTAACTTCCTCAAAGCCAAAAGTGAAACGTTTGACAGGTTCAAAGAGTTCAATGCTCTGATTGAAAATCAGACAGGCAGACACATATGTATCCTAAGGTCAGATAACGGAGGTGAGTATGAGTCTAATGAGTTTGATGACTTTGTCGAGAAGTAGGAATCAAGAAAGAGCTCACAGTGCCTTACAACCCTCAACAGAATGGGGTTGCAGAAAGGAAGAACAGAACAATCTGTGAAGCTGCTAAAGCCAAGCTAACTGATTTAGATCTTCTTTTATCTTTGTGGGTTGCAGCTGCATGTACTACTGTGTACATCCAAAACAGAAGCCCTCATGCAATCATGGGGGAAAAGACTCCAGAAGAAGCCTTCACGAGCAAGAAACCTGCAGTTGACCACATGAGGATTTTTGGCACTCTAATTTATATTGATGTGCCAAAAGAAAAGAGGGCTAAGCTAGAGCCTTCCGGAAAGAAAGGCATATTTGTCGGTTACAGTGACAGCTCGAAGGCCTACCACATCTATGTCCCTGGACAAAGGTATATTGAAGTCAGTAGAGATTTGTTTTTCCATGAAGAAGTTGTGTTTCGTCAAACACAAGAGCTTTCAAAGGAAAATGAAGGACCTCCTTCTGAGATACCGGATTCAGAAGTTCAGAGGGAGGAAGAGGAATTTGAGAATCAAATTCCAGATGTACCTAAGGAAACTGAAAGTCCACCAATAGGAACTGCTTGAAGTTCTTCCTTCCAAAAGGAGACCTGCCTGGTATCGAAAAACGGTACAAGAAGCTGAGAAGCATAAAGCTCCTCCCGGGACTTTCAGAGAAAGCATAAGGCCACAGAAGTACTCAGGTCTTATGAACTAGCTCATCAATCATGAACCTTCCACATACAAAGAAGCAGCAAGTCAATAGGTATGGATTGATGCCATGATTGAAGAGTACAGTTCAATCATGAAAAATGATTAGTGGGAAGTTGTTCCCATACTGACAGGAAAGTCAATGGTAACATCCAGATGGATTTACAAAATCAAGCATGACGTTGATGGAACCGTTGAGAAGTATAAAGCCAGATTTGTAGCTCGTGGCTTTACTCAAAAAGAGGGCATAGACTATGATGAGACTTTTGCACCTGTCGCCAGGTATACTACTATCAGAACCATCATTTCTCTTGCTGCAGTATTCAGATGGAAGTTACATCATATGGATGTAAAACCAGCCTTCCTCGATGGCAAGATTGATGAGGAAGTCTACATTGAACAACCTAAAGGCTTTGTGACTCATGGGAATAAGTCCCACGTGTATAAACTGAAGAAAGCCTTGTATGGCCTCAAACAAGCTCCGAGAGTTTGGTATGCGAGAATGGATGGATTCCTTCACAGCTTGGGGTTTTCCAAAAGTTGCGAAACTCAACAACCAATTCAAAAGATGTGGACTCTACTCTGTATCGACAACTCATTGGATCTCTAATGTATCTCGTACACACGAGACCAGATATTTGTTACACAGTGAATGCTCTGAGTCAATTCATGTCCGATCTGAAGCACGAGACCAGATATTTGTTACACAGTGAATGCTCTGAGTCAATTCATGTCCGATCTGAAGCACGAGACCAGATATTTGTTACACAGTGAATGCTCTGAGTCAATTCATGTCCGATCTGAAGCACTTACACTGGGTAGCTGCAAAACATGTACTCAAATATGTGCAAGGTACTATCACTTATGGGCTCAAGTATACTTCCAGTAGTGGAGTATTGTTAGCAGAATATGCCAACTCAGATTGGGCTGGTAGTGCAGTAAACCGAAAAAGTACTTGAGGTTACTGCTTCAGTATGGGATCTACAATGATCTCTTGGTCCAGCAAGAAATAGGGTTCCATAGCACAAAATACAGCTGAAGCTGAGTATATTGATGCAAATGATGCCTACAAGGAAGCAGTTTGGCTTAGAAAACTACCATTTGATCTGTTCGATGGAAAGCTTGACTCAACGATTATTCATTGCGATAATCAAAGTTAAATGAAGCTTTCAGAGAATCCGATGTTTCATGATAGATCCAAACACATTGAAATGAAGTATCATTTCATCAGAGACCTAGTACAGAGGAGCACTCTGAAGTTACAGTACATTCGTACAGATGAACAGATTGCAGATATCCTAACCAAGCCTCTGATAAAAACAAAGTTCGTGTACTTTCGTGACAATCTTGGCATGGCAAAGAATACCTCTCTCGCTGAGAGGGAGTGTTGATTTTTCTTAGCAGCATTGAGAGCCATTCTCTTAGGAGAATGGGTACATCTGGTCAAGGACCAAGATGTGAAACCAGTCCAGCACTTCGGGAACTCAGCCTTCAGCAGAGTAGCGATTTTGTTGAATGGGGACAACTGGTAAAGGACCGGGATGTGGAACCAATCCAGCGCTGTGGGAAGTCATCCTTGAGCTGAGTAGCCATTCTGTTGGATGGGGACATCTAGTCAAGGACCAGGATGTGGAACTAGTCCAGCACTAGGGGAACTTGGCCTAGAGCCAAGTGGCCATTCTTTGAATGGAGGCACCTAGTCAGTTACAAGGAAGATAGAGAATGGGTACATCTAGTCAAGGACCAAGATGTGGAACCAGTCCAGCACTTGGGGAACTCAGCCTTGAGTTGAGTAGCGATTTTGTTGAATGGGGACAATTGGTCAAGGACTGGGATGTGGAACCAGTCCAGCACTGTGGGAAGTCATCCTTGAGCTGAGTAGCCATTCTGTTGGATGGGGACATCTAGTCAAGGACCAGGATGTGGAACTAGTCCAGCGCTAGGGGAACTTGGCGTAGAGCCGAGTGGCCATTCTTTGAATGGAGGCACCTAGTTAGTTACCAGGGAGAGGAAGATGAACCAATCTAGAGTGGGGGACTCGGGCTATTCTCCGGGAGAATGGAGGCGCTTGGTCAGTTACCAAGTATTTGATCTTGGGTCAAATTATGCAGCCTATGGCTGAGGCACCTCGTCAGTTACCAAGACACACTATAAGTCATAGACTGGGTCTAGGCATGTGAGACACTCCTACCCTCGATCTGTGGGCTTTGTGATTTTCTCCAAGGATTAGCTGCCCTTGGTTAAGACACCTTGTACCCGATCTTGGTGGCACAAGGAGTGTGAGATAAAAGCAGTAGTAATTCTCTCTATTTATGATGATGAACTTTGAGAGGGGATGAAGGACCCCTATGACCACTTGTTTTGACCACAGGGCACTTGAAGAAGGCTAAAGGTGAAAGTTAAAAATACATAAGGACCCTTGGACCACTAAGGAGTCAAAGTGAAAATACAAAAAGACCTTTAGTACCACTGAAAGTAAAAGTCCAAAAGATAAAAGAATAAAATGTTATTATTTTATTCTTTTGAGTTTTGGTCCACATCCAAGTGAATCAAAGGCTATAAAAGATGATCAACTCAAATTCATTTTACACACTTGCTCATCATCATCAAGCTGCTCCAAAGAAGTTTTCGCTGGTTCATGAAGGAGAGATCTGTGGTATTGGTTTATACCCTAGCATGGAGGCTTCTAGCTAGGGCATTTGCATCTTCATCTTTCTATTACAGTCAAACCCTAAACAGCTAGGGTTTACTTCTCATTCAACAAAAACAGAGCTAGGGCATCACCCTAGGGCTCTCTCTCCCCACGGGGAGCTTCAATTCACATTCGAGCAGGCTGGTTCTTCATCCAGGCAGCCTTCAAACTTATCCGGCAATCACCCATTGGACAGACCACTCACGAGCAGGCTCAAAAGCATTTTTGAGCAGCGCTAATCTGGCCACAGAACAGAGGGGCAGCAAGTCAACCATCTCGGGCAGGTTGTCTTCATCATCGGGTGGACTCATTAGACCTTCGGGCAGCCTCTGTGTTTCCTGTTGGGCATCCGGGCAGGTAAGTCTGTCCTAACAGGACCTCAGGCAGACTGTTTTCCCAATCCGGGCTGGCAGCTGCAAATCCGAGCAGTAGGAAGACAGATCCAGGCAAAGGAAGACAGATCCGAGCAGCAGAAAATAATTTCGGGCAACAGTATAGAACTCAGGCAGCTCACGGACAGCTTCAGAACTTGGCCTGGGCAAACAGCCAGGCAGGAGAGAGAAAGATTGGGTAGAAAGCCCTAATCTGGTTTTTCTTATGTAATTTGTACTTGTGAAAATTTTGTGGTCAAGGCCTGCTAAGGTTTGAGAATCATTGAAAAACATTCATTTCTGAATTCTGAGATTGAAGATTCAGTCATCTCATTTAAGAGATGAATTACTAATGCTTTTGGGTGTTTTGTCCTTTAAAGGTTTCCCCGTGAAAAATATCTTGTGTTCATTGTGTTGATGTTTTGATTTATCTACTGCACTTGTCTATTGTTATCTTACAGTCTACAAAATTTTAAGAATTCATGATGATGCAATTCAACACTGATATCATGAGAATTTGTGGAGCCCCAACCCAGTTTCATGTTTAGTTTCAACTACATGTAGTTTAATGCCCAAACCCCAGCATGCATAATCGTTTTATGATTAAAAAATTTCACTTTTGCTTGGAATTCTTTCAACATAAACGACTCAGAAATACAAATGGCAAACAACTTTTTTACACTCAAAAAATTATAACAGCCAACACGCGTGAAATTTAGACTCATAATTTTGACTAAAATGGTCCAAGAAAAACCCTGAAGGAAAACCCTGTTTCAGAGAGAGATTTTCTTATTTTTCAAAATTATAATTTTTTACACTGTAGTACTTATCTCTTTTTTGCCTTGAAAATTGTGCAAGTATCCCACTAACAAACTTCTATATAATTGTCTCGAAAAACGTGTCAAATTCAGGAATGTCAAATTTAGAACTGTATGGACCCGCATGTGTGGACTGTACAGACTGTTTCCTTAAACTTCGTGTTGCTGTTTTTTCCTCGATATCAGTGCTGTACAATCTACATTAAATTTTGTCCATGTTGCCTTGAAAATCGTGCTTGTACGGCCTCATTTAACGCTATACCTACTAACTTGGAAAATGTGCCTGTACAACCTCACTTAATGTTGTACGATCTGCATTAATTACAGCAATAAATCTTGGAAATCGTGCCCATCATTTAATGTCTAAATTTGTGTGCCCTTTCTCCTTGGGAATCGTGCCACGTTCAATCTTCTCGATTTTTGTGCAAAATCTCCTCTCTCAAGGATTCAACTTCTCTTCTCTCTCAAATTCTCTTTCTCTTGCTCTCCAAAACTCTCAGATCACAATAATGAAAATGAAATGCCTTTCCTTAGCCTTTTTGTTTGAGTAACCACCACTTTGAAGTCAATGGACTAGATTAAAACATAACTAGATGAGATCTAGGGTTCATGTTAAATCTCAGGTTTATCATTAAAAGCATTTAATTTACTTTTAAATAATAAATGAGACATTATTACTCACCCACCTTTTTAATTCTCAAAAGTCACATTTAAAATATTTAATAACTCAAACTCACTTTTTAAAATCGCTTTATAAACATAAAGTCATTCTCACCTAAGTCAACTGGTTCGAGTTCGTGTTCAAATTCAGAGAGGTTGAAATTCGACATAAAAATCGACATCATGTTTGAATGACTATAATATTTGAAAATTAAAAAATATTTACACTATTTAACATCCCAACCATAAACTTATATTCTTACCTAATCACATAACATCCTTTCAGCTTGAATATAAATATTGACATAGATTATTGAAATATGTTCTACTCAACTAAAAAAATGATGTAAGATAATAATATTAATATACTAAAATAAATCAACATTAATTTTTTATTCTAATTTTTTTTATTAAATTTTAAATTAAAGAAATTAATATAAAATCAATTTAGAAAATAAAAAATGTATTTATTTAGACTTGAAATTCCTCATGTAAGAAATACATTTATGCGATGTATCGATAGTGCAGTTTTTCGGGTTCCATCAAATATCATGAACATCCAATGTAAAGTAAACACCGCCCTACCCGTCAGGGCCCCAACAACTACAAACTCAAGGCTCGGCCCTCTGCCCCTTTGCGACTCACGGAGCGACGGCTCCACACCACTTCACTCACGGAACGAAGGCGACCTCCACACTCCAATTGTCACTCACGGAAGCATTCACAAGAGAGGCTCAGTCGCAGACTCACGTAATGAGCATTGAGTTAACGCAAAGGTAGTTTTTTGTCATTGGCTAGTGTTTACTTGCGCGAAAAATCGCCGAATTTCAACGAATAGTTCGCCAAGCACAGAAAATCGTTGGTTTTCGAATTTCATGGCGAAAAAACGCCGAATTCGGTGACTTAGGCTGTAGCCACATGCTAGGGATTTTGCCATGGCTTCGATATGCTTGGTCCTAGGCCAAGAACCCCAATAGACTACAAGGGGCCCTAGGGACTTACACTGCCTGGTTAAGTGACCAAGAACCCTAGTTAACTTCCTAGGGTTCCATCCTCCCAGAGAATAGTTCTCACAACTGCATTCTACTGACTGCGCAAAAAAATCGCCGCATTTCAACGAATAGTTCGCCAGGCATAGAAAATCGTCGATTTTCGAATTTCATGGCGAAAAATCGCCGAATTTGATGACCTATATTCTCACTTTAAAAATACTAGGGACCATAACTTTTAAGTGTTCATGTCCACCCCAAGGCATCACATGGTGAACAAACACTTCCTTGGTAATTTTCAACAGCCCTCATACATGAGATGAGCAATACTTCAGAGCAATGATCATCAGTTGGACAGGATATAGAGAGCTAGCCAGAGCATCCAAAGCACCCCCATCAGTGCCCACTGTCATGGATTTTCCTCACATGTCCCCTTTGAGAGGCCTTGGTTGAGTCATGGTTCACTTGGTTGAGCAACAAAGCAAGCAGTTGATACATTTCCCTTGCCCCTTTGCTGTCAGAGTTGGTCTTCGTGGTCATTTTCAAATACAACTATATGACTGAGCAGGTATACATGTTGCATTTGGGTGTTATTACTTGTCTCTTTTGTTTATATTAGTAACTTTGGCTGAACATTGCTCACTAGCAGTGGTGATGTGGTTTTACAGATTGCTATAGTAGACTCGGTATTACAAATGGTTAAATGGTCTTGAAATGTTAAGGCCCCAGCTTATGCTCACTAGTATGTTCCACCTTATACAAAGTTGACCATATTCTAGCTATGTCTGGCACCACTAATCACTCCTTCCGCCCATCCGTTGTTTCCATCGTTGAGATTCCACCCTTGACTTGGACCCGAACTTGTGAGATTGAACCCTTCCCCCCACCTTGATCTCTGTGTAGCATAGACTCCATGTGTACATGTGTCTCGGCTCTGGATTATGAAAGTGTCTCCATTAGTCCTCCAAGCAAGTTTTCCTCTTTTGAAATGAAATGCAAGCCCTTGGTGAAAGTTGCAAATAGTTGTGCTTTTAAGCATGGGTAAAACCATATGAGGGCCAACTAATGAAATGAAATGCATCAAAACGCATAAATATAAATGAAAAAATGCAAGCCAACTACGATTAGTTGTATTTTTAAACACTCGACCTAAATAAATGCAAGTATTCCAAATCTTCTTGTAACTATTCAGTGGCCAAGGGATGAGCACTCATCCTTTGTATGATGTAAGGCCATTTGCCCCTATAGGGCAATAGGGTGGTAACTCCATCGCACCTATGGACGATGGTGCACAAAAGAGGTCAGACCGGGCCATTATCGGGGCCTACAAGGCTATCCATGGCGACTGCCCTTGGAGGCTTGCTAGTAAAGGGAAGTCTTAAATGTGAAATGAAAATCAATTAATCAAATCAGGGATGCTTGCTAGAATCTAATGGAGACATCCTAAGCACTCTATCCTTCTATGAGACACCTCCATTCCCTAGTGTCCTCTATCCTGCACATGTCTTGGTAGCTCCACCTATCTCCCCTCTTCTCTGAGAGATCACGGTGTCAAGGTCAAACAAGTCAATTCCCCTTAGCCTAGCCTTGTTTTATCCACCTCACCTAGCTTAGCTTGATGGTCAACTTTGTACATGAGCATGTGTCAGGGACTTCATTAAGGATTATGCAACTATTCTAACACAAGTACGATTATTATGATCACCATTGTTATGTGCTAATGCTTATAGTTGGTTACTAATATAAATAAAAGAGCATCATCCATCCCCGTATGCATGCAGGATCTTTCAGATAGCAGCTCAGTCGTCATTTTGTGTTTTTGGTACCCATGGACCTCTCCAGGATCTTTTAGATAGCAGCTTAGTCGTCATTTTGTGTTTTTGGTACCCATGGACCTCTCCATTACATTGTTCCATGCTTCAGTTAATCATATTTTGCCATAATTCATGAGATCTTTATTTACTATTATTTATTAATTGCCATATTATTATTGTTGAAGATGGATTGGATCATAAATGATTATACAGGTTGATCCATGGAGTGTTGGTAGGCACCCTTCGTGGATTTGAGGTCTCTAATCTCAATTATGCCCTCAATTCGTTGATCTGAGCAAAGGAAAGTGACATTTTTTGCCATTTTATCAGGGAGAATTATTTATCAACAATTTATTAAAAATTAAAGTGACCATGACTTAGCTAAGAAAATCGATTTGGCTAATGTTGGGTAAAAGTGATGACTTGGGTGTTGTATTATGATGTATTGAGGTTCTAGGGGCCACATTTCATGCTTACTACAAGCTAGAGGGCCCACATTTATTTTCTCTCACCTAGGGAGGATGTGCTCTCCATGAGGCAATTTGGTGGGAAGCCACACTTATGGCATGTCTTGGTATCATTTGAGAATTGTAAGGGAGGCGCCCAAGTGAGACTTAGACCCCTAGGGGACCCCCTTCATCGTACCTTTATGTTATATCATGTATCACTCACTCCCCTAGGGCACTATTGAGTAAATGTGCCCCCCTCTTGAGCTTGCTCTCTGTATCATGTGATGACATTATATCTACCGTTGACTCATTGAGATGATTAGATCTCAACACTTGATATCATTGGGCTAGGGATTTTGTATTGAGAGCTCTGTATATTGGAAGGCTCGCTCATTGTAATGACTCTTGGCATTTTGGACAATGAATTTTCCCAAGCAAAAGCTTGTATTATTGTGTGACAAATGTTTGTATAGTGACTGAATATTATTTTTCCATTGCATTATAGGATTTTGGTGATAGTTTCAGTATTATTCGGATCTAATTTTGATTGCAAGCAAAGAAGTCGATTTGAGAGGGGTGCATCACTTAAGAAACCCACTCTTGCTCTCTCCAGAATTGTGGTTAAACAAGGAGGAGTTTTATATTTGCATCAATCATTCCTTTCTCATTTGCTTCTTGTTGTCATTCCCTTGTCAATCTAACTGATATTTTCTTGGCTTAACAGGGAGAGGGGCGCACTTGGTCATTTGGACACTTCATTCACAAGTTGGGCCTTCACCACCAATCTTCTACTTGAACTTTACGAGGCACGTCACTTGGGGAAACCCACTCTTACGCTCTCCCAAATTGTGGTTAAACAAGGAATGGTTTCATCTTTGCATCAACCATTCCTTCATCATATGCTTCTTCTTGTCAATTCCTTGTCAATCTAACTGATATATTCTTGGCTTGGCAGGGAGAGGAGCACACTTGGTCATTTGGACACTTCATTTGCAAGTTGGGGATTCACCACCAATCTTCTACTTGAACTTTGTGTGGATAATATTCACCGTCTCAACGTTTATCTGCAGTAACCAGGTAAGTACTTCACAACATCTCCTAGTTATTTTCCATTCCACTATTCAGCTCTAAAAGTTACAAAGTTAGGACCCTCACAAAATTTTCAACAAGTTTTTCACTAGAAATCTTAGCAAGTTAGCACTTGGGTTTTTAGAATTGACGCTAGTTTGTTTTAAAGGTGCACCCCACTTAGCCAACTTGCTAGCGCTTCCGATTTTGGGCTTGTTTTCTTGCTTGTGATCCTTCAAAGTTGTTTTATCTTTCATACAAGCACAATTCAGTTCTAGAACAGCCCTATAATTGTTATTAAATCCACCTTTCCAGACCAATCTATTCTGCTAAGTTAAAACCCACAAAGGGTGGAAATTTTGTCTATCACTTACCCTAGGTTTATGCCTATTTGATTAGTTACCACAATTTACTTACAACCTGATTTTTATATTGTTATATCTCTTATTTACCCCAACATTTACTCGGTAGCACTTATTTCAGACCTAGGGTCTTTCCACCGAGATATCTTTGTTTGATTCGTAGCTTTTCTTTTCTAGGTGTCTTGGCCATTTGAGTCTTTCCACAAGGGAAGACAGGGGTCTCCCTCTTTGCCTTCTCATACTGTTGGCATAAATTGACAAGAGCCCGTTTAATGTGACAACTACTTCATATGTAGTGGACAACACCCTTGAGGTGTCACTTGGTTTAGCTGCCCCTTCCTCTATTGTCCTGGATAGGATCCCTTTTAGTGCCAGCTACAACTTAGGTGATAACACTTCCATCACATCCAGTCATTCCACAGATGAGATCTATGGTTTTCTCATAGATGTTTGACAAAGACGCTTTCAACCTACTTAGCCTGCCTTGCCATACGCCAGAGGCAAATGGTGACATCCAATTAACACCAGTGTTGTGACATATCCTCTCTACTTGACTTAATTATTCTTATGTGCAGACAGAAGAATAGGATGTCAAAGGTGTTACTCTACAATGGCTCATGTATCCTTGAATATTGTTTAAATAACTTAGGGAGCATCATGGTGTGGTTTTTCTTTCCTCATCAGATTAAGTGTATGACCTTTCGGGTTAGGTGTGCCCCTAGGGATTTAAGCAAGTGTGACCCTCATTTCAAGTCATCAACAACATTTTACCAAGCCATCTTTCATATCATGTCATTTCACTAACCACTTCACCCCTTTCCATAATGTCCCCCTTCCGCGGGGAACTTATTTTCGAAAGGGGGGATAAGCTGATTTTGGGAGAGACGGAGAGCTAGGGTTTAGGCTGAAGGTGATGGCGTTGGAGTAGATTGTCAGAGAGGGGTACGGCTGGACAAGGCCTCTAGCTATGGCTAGGGGTCTAATCTGGAACGAGAGCTCTTCTATCAACCCTGACAGTGCCTTTGACATGCTTCTTAGCTTCTCGTTGGCCCGTTAAACTTTAAATCTTGTGTCGATGGCAGGCTGTTAGAGTTTTGGTGATGATTGAGGAAGCTTGAAGGGTTTCGTGACTGTTACGGTTTACTTTTTCAGGCAGCAATGGAGGATTTGGACGCTGTTGATTATTCTAGTGACAGGATGGAAAGCTCTGACATATGGGAGGTGCCAGGTGGAGGGCTGATGGAGCAAGGGGTGGACATCCCCAGACTGGGACAGGAGGTTCTAGATTCGGCTAGTTTAGTGTCGTTGAGCTTGGAAGACGTTGCCTCTCCCTCAGACTTCCTCGTTTTCTCGCCGGTGGAGCAGTTTCCGGTAGAATACCATGCGGATTCCTTTTCCCATCTGCCTACTGACTTGTTGGGTAACCCGAGCTAGCGGGAGGACGGAGTCTTTTGCTCCTGGAACTTAGGGTTTTCGGCACCAGTTTTACAGGAAGGGTTTGAGGTAGTGGAGGGATTTGAACAGGTGGCAGCTAATGGGGTGGCTAGACAGGTTATGCAAGGAAAGGGCTCAAGCGGAGAAATCCTGGAGGAAGAGTGGAGGATTCCGTTGGGAGTAGCGGAGCAGAGAGGGTTTGGATCCCCTAGAAGGGTCATCTTTGCAAGAAGTATAGGTGTTTCGGGTGACTCTGTTGGACGGCAAGTCGTGGATGGTGGTTCAGCAAGGAGACGCCGGAGGAATTGGGTTAAAACGAAGCAGGTTCGGAATTATGCGGTTGGAGAAGATTTAGCCTGGGATGGTGTGCTGCAGATGGCGAAATGCACTCTGGTAGGGAGGGTTATCGGGAGGAATTTTGCTAAGAAGACAGTACAGGACTGGGCTGGGGTTTCTTGGGGTGAGCAGCTAGGATATGTTCCGGTGGTGGAGATGTTGAACAGGGGCTGGTTTGCGATCAATTTGGCGAAGGAGGAGGACCTCAGATGGATTCAGAACAAAAGTTGGCATATCGACCACTCTCCCGTCCTTTTGAAACCTTGGCACCCTCTGTTTGATGCTAGCAAAGAAAGGGTGTATGTACTTCCTATCTGGGTGAGACTGCCAACGCTTCCCCTCCATTTCTGGGATTTGTACCATTTCAGGCGGATTGGGGATATACTGGGGACATTTCTAGAGGCGGATTTATCCTAATTAGAAACTAATGAGAAGAAGGTAGCCCGTATTTTGGTGAATATAAACCTCAGGGAGGGCTTGGCTGAATACATTAATCTGGACTGGGCGCCGGTGATCATCCCACAATTGCTGGATTACGAGAATGTACCATTTCGATGCAGGCGATGTCATGCTTATGGGCACCCGGTATCGATCTGCCCTTTACCGGTGCGTACACTCAACGGTAGCAGAAGGAATGGTGCTTCGGCTTCTCGAGAGGGACCTCCTGAGAAGACTGATGTGTCAAGCTCATACCGTTGCGGATGATTTGGGCAGTGCCCCGGTTTGTGATGACCCGATCATTTCAGGCCCTGTGGTGGACGAA
Organism: Pseudotsuga menziesii; assembly: GCA_001517045.1. Taxonomy (NCBI): domain Eukaryota; kingdom Viridiplantae; phylum Streptophyta; class Pinopsida; order Pinales; family Pinaceae; genus Pseudotsuga; species Pseudotsuga menziesii. The sequence continues at coordinate 228,774 of LPNX010600575.1, forward strand.
GGGCCTTCAGAACAGCTAGCTCAGGCCTCAGTCCCGGTGAATGTTATTTCTCCTGGGGATCCTACTCGCCCGGGTATTGCCACTTTACCCCTTTCTTCCAATATAAATTTGTTCTTGAATAATGTTTCTTTTCTAGGTTATGATTGGATAGAAGGATTGAGGAAGCTATCCTTATCGGGTCAGTCTAGTCCCTCCATGCCTCTCCTCGTGCCCTTTATCCCTGCTGAGGCCGCCCTGGGTTTGGATGCTCCTACTGCTGCTGCAATAACCGCCTGTGTTCCTGACCCTATTCCTGCAATGGAAGAGCCCTCCACTGTAGTCTTGGAACCTGACCCCGAAACACTACCTGAGGAGTCCTGTACTTCCCCTTCAGAATCTATGGATTCGGTTTACTTTCTAAGATCTTGTATAAAGCCTCCTTCTGGATTGGGTAAAGTTTCTTCGCCTGTGAGAAGAGGCTGGGGCAGAAAGACAAACCTATTCAAGGCTCAGTCCAGAGCCAAGGAGGATCTATTGGAAGGAAAACAGCAATCGATTGAAAAGGCCCTTAGAGTGAAGAAGGCCAAGAAAAAAGGTCGAATATGAAACTCATGTCCTTCAACTGTCGGGGCCTGGCTGGGCCTGTTAAGAAATCAGCCTTCATTAGGGTGCTTACTCTTGAACACCCGGATGTGATTTTGCTACAAGAGACTTTAGGAGTAGGAGAGGTGATAAAGGAGAGGCTGGAAAGCTGGATACCTGGTTGGTCTTTTGTGACTTTGGATGCAAGAGGTCGCTCAGAGGGCCTGGCGATGGGATGGAAGAACTGCTGCGTGAAGTTGGTTAATGCTTGGGGGATGGATGTTGTGCTGGGTGCTGAGGTTTTTTCTGAAGAATTGGGGATTTCATTAACTATGGTTAATGTCTACGGGCCTTACTTGAACAGAGCCCCTTTTTGGGACTCTCTGTTACAAAATCCCATGGTGAACAGTGATTCGCTGGTGTTGGGTGGAGATTTAAACTTTTCGTTGGGCCATAATGAGGTCTGGGGTCCTCATGCCCATGTGGATTCATTGGCAGGTTACTTCGTTCAAAAATTGGTGGAGAAGGGTTTGCTGGATATTGAGCCTATTAAACTAAAGCCAACCTGGAGAAACAATCGAAGTGGGGATGCTAGGGTGGCAAAAAGGATAGATCGTTTCTTGGTAACAGAGCAGTTGGTGGACAGATTCTTCTTAGTTAGACAATGGGTGGGCAGTGGGGGATTTTCTGATCATTTCCCTATCTTTTTTGAAATCAAAAAGGGGCCCATCAATCCTCCGAGCCCATTAAAATTCAATAAAACATGGCTATAGGACGAGACGTTCAAAAATCTCTTTCTCACACACTGGAACCCTATTGCGGGGGAAATTGATAGATCGGCTGCCTTGCAGTTTGCAGACAATATTAAAAGGCTAAAAGTTCTTATCAAGGACTAGGCAGTTGCGAAGAGAAGCAGAGAAGATGCTGAGCTGAAACAGGTTGAAGCAGAACTCCTGGTGATCTATGAAGAAGAAGGCGGGGGATTTACTTCACAAGAGTCGAAGGAAGCCTTGTCAAGGTTGGAGGGAAGACGTAATACTCTTCTATTGGAAAGAGAGGAAGCGTGGAGGCTTAAAAGCAGAGCTATATGGCTGGAATGCGGGGATGATAACACAAAAAAATTTCATGCTTATGCCAGAGGAAGGAAGGTGGAAAATACTATTTGGAGCTTGCAAGATTAGGAGGGTAATACCCATGTATCTTTTGAAGATAAGGCCAGATGTGGGGTGAATCACTTTCAGCATCTGTTCAAAGCCCCGCAGCAGGCCACAATAGAAGAGGTCATTAGAATGGCACAGATGTTTCCACGATTTGTGGATGAGGCGAGAAACAGGGATCTTATGAAGGAAGTGTCGAAAGAAGAACTTAAGAAGGTTATGGGCAGCTTTCAGAAAAATAAAAGCCCAGGGCCGGATGGCTGGACGATTGATTTCTTTCTAGATCTCTTTGATATTCTGGGGAAGGATCTTTTGCAGGTGATAGAAGATTCAAGGTCGTCTGGCTGGATCCCGGCCAGTTTCAACTCCACCTTTATTGCTCTCATCCCAAAGTCTGATAATGCCCTTTCCCTCAATGATTTCAGACCTATCTCCTTATGCAACTGTGTCTACAAGATTATTTCAAAAGTAATTGCTATAAGACTGAAAGTTATCCTCTCAGAACATATCTTTGCTGAGCAGTTTGGCTTTCTAGAAGGGCGACAGATCCATGAGGCAATAGGGGTAGCTCAGGAAGGTCTTCATAGCTTAAAGACCAAGAGGCTGAAGGGGGCTATTCTCAAAATTGACCTCTCTAAGGCTTATGACAAAGTCAGCTGGCTTTATCTAAGGTTGCTTCTAACTCATCTAGGTTTTTGCATTAATTTCATAAGATGGATAATGTCTTCTATAACCACTGTTTCTTTTTCTGTGCTGATCAATGGAGCGGCCTCTCCCTTTTTTCATGCCGAGAGAGGTCTAAGACAAGGATGTCCTTTGTCTCCGCTCCTCTTCCTTTTGGTCGCCGAAGGTCTTAGCAGGGCTATAAGAGCAGCCAAAGCTGAAGGTCGTTTCGCTGGGATACAGATAGCTCCGAATTTAAACATTACACATCTACTCTTTGTGGATGATGTATTGATTTTCTGCTCTGGCACTAGAGGAGGGTCTAGAGTACTCCAGGAGATCTTGGAACTTTTCTCAAAAGCCACTAGAATGGAGATTAATAATGGCAAATCTTCTTTGACTACCCATCTGTTAAGACCGGAAGAGGAGGCTGAACTTACGAGGTTCTTTCCCTACAATACAGCGGGCCTGGATGAAGGGCTAAAGTACCTTGGTTTCTCTCTGAAAGCAAATTTGTATCGAAAACAGGATTGGTTTTGGCTGGTCGGGAAGGTAGAGAAACGATTAATGGTTTGGAGTCATAAGTGGCTTTCTAGAGCAGGAAGATTAGTCTTAGTCAAAGCGGTTTTAGAGGCAATTCCGGTGTATTGGTTGTCTTTATCCTGGATCCCGAAACGGATTCTTGAAAGGATAAGGAGGGTTTGTTTCAGATTTCTATGGAGTGGTAAAAAGGAAGATCAGATAACTCCTTGGGTTAATTGGAAAAGGATTGCAGCCCCAAAAGGACTTGGAGGATGTGGCCTTAAGGACATCTTTTTATTTTCAAAAGCTCTGGCTGCCAAGGGAGGGTGGAGGTTGGTGAAGTCTAGTAGTCTGTGGACTCGGGTGATTAAACAGAAATACCTCACAGGAGAGAGCATTACTAATTGGATCAGAAACCCCAGGAAATCTCACTCAGGGGGCTCGGTAATATGGAAAGCGATTGTAAAATCTTTTCATTTGATTGAAAACAATCTTGCTTGGGACATGGGAAATGGGGAAAGGGTTTTGATTGGTAAGGACCCTTGGCTGGGCAGCACCCAACAGCATCTTCTTCCAAATGAAGTAATTGAAGCATTAGGCCATAGAGGGATCACAACTCTAAACCACCTAGTTGATCCAAGGCCTGCTGAACCGTGGACTCAATACTGGAGAACGGCTTTATCCTTAGGGCTGCGGGAACGAGAGACGGGTTTTTTGGATCGTTATATTAGGGAGCTGGTTCGGGCGAATATTTTACTTACTGACCAAGAAGATACACTGGTGTGGGGGGCTGACCCGGAGGGGGTTTATACACCTACGGCTGGGTACTTATGTCTTAGCGCAGGGGTGGAACAAAGGGAAGAAGTCTAGTGGTGGAGGCCATTGTGGATGCTTAAATGTCCCGCAAAAACAAAGTTGTTTATGTGGTGTGTTCTAAACAACAAGGTTCCCACTTGGGACGTGTTGCAGAAGAGATCCTTTCAGGGACCAGGCTGGTGTGTGCTATGTAAAAGGGAGCTGGAATCCACTTATCACTTGTTTCTTACTTGTTCTTTCTCGACTGAAGTTTGGAGGGAAGTATCCTCACTCGTTGGCTTCATTTGCCAGTGGGAAGGGGCTTCAGTAGGGGCTGCGTGGGATTCTTGGTGGCGTGGGATTCTTGGTGGCGGAGGACACCACAAAAGCAACATAAGATATTACCTCTGCTGGTCATTTGGGGGATTTGGCTTGACCGCAATAAGGCCATTTTTAAGGACATACCAAGCATTCCGGCACTCATAGGTGCTCTGTCTGTGGGTTATTATAAATCCTATCCGGAACATATAAGGGTGGCAAGAGAACGAAGGATTTTAGAGGTGGAAATTGATAGAACGTCTCCGTGGGCATATTTCGATGGGGCAGCCCAAAACAATTTCTGTGGAGGAGGCGTTGTACTGTTCTTAACATAGTCACATTATTTTGTAATGTCTATGGGACTAGGGGGGGGCACAAATAACTTTGCCGAGCTAATGAGCCTCAAGCTTCTTCTGATATTTGCTTTAGAAAAAGGTTGCAATGAACTGAATTTTATTGGTGACTCAATGAATGTAATAAATTGGATCAACCAGACTCAAGAATGCAGGCATTTGAGATTATCTCATACTCTCTCTTCTATCAGGATGCTCCTCCTTCGTTTTGACTCCTTTCCCTGCTGGCATGTATACAGGGAAAATAACAAGGAAGCGGACAAAGCTTCCAAGGAAGGGCTCCGGTTGGCAGCGGGTATTTGGACGGTGAAAGAAACAATTGATGGCAGAACTCAGGAATTCTATCACAGGCCATTTATAGAACCTCTCTGAAAATTGATATGTTCACTTGAATTTTATGGATCAGCTGATATTTTGCAGAATTATAATCTGTATTAAGTCTATTTGTAGCAAATTTTTGTATATTTTGGGTACTCTGGAACAGAAGATATTCTCTAAAATGGCATCTGCTTATGCTCTCTTAAGAATATATTAGCTAGAAGACTTTACAGCCTTTTTATAGGTAACAGTTTTTGGATTTTGAAATTCACGATAAGTGAATCTACAGAATGTAATTTTGATCTCGAAAGATGAATGAAATTATGCTTTTTTTTCATGGAAAAAAAAATGTCCCCCTTCCGCAATTAACTTATTATATGTCATGTTCTAAAGTCTACATACTACTCATATGTATAGTGCCTAAATCAAAGTCAAAAGAGTCAAAGTACTCTAAGGGAAATGAAATTGAACGATGAATGTGATGTTATGCACCCTTGCAAAAGTCATGATCTTCATGTCCTAGCTTATCAAAGCTAAATCCAAAGGAAGGAACTAATAATAAAAAATAAAAATAAATAAATAAATAAAAGGTCATAAAAAATGACACAAGGAAAGGGTAACTCAAGAAGAAATAATTCCCTTCCAAGGCACACATATAGAAAAAAAATCATTAACCCCTAGCTCTTGAAAGCCAAGGGGAAAACTTAGAACTTAGACACCCTCTCATGACAATTGATTCGCGAACGCTTTTCCTAACATTTCAGTTGATTTACTTTTACATTACATTCACTTCATTACCCACACCTTACTTAGAAACTCACAAAGTTCACTAAGTCTTAGGGATTTAACATGAAAATCTAGATTGATTAAGATCGCACCATGGTAGTTCTAAGGTTATTAGGATAATTAATTAATGAGTTCTTAGAAAAGTGCACATAATAGCCTTTTATGTTAATGTTTGCAGATAATTAAGTTATTTTCCTAAGCCATACTTTATATTTTCTAACACTTGGTTGTTCTTCACATTAGTCATGTCCCCTTCTCCTAGCTGGAGCGCCCCCCTTCTTCATGTACACATGGGAGCTTTGTTATCACGTATATAGTAGTCAGGCTACCATATACTATTTTTTAGATTTCAGTACATTGTTCAGCCACTTCCCCTACATATGAGATGCTGAGATGAGCATCTATGATGGATCATGATTTGATTGATGAACTATAGTACTATCCCATGCCATGACCGAGTCTCGGGACACTCAAATTTGAGGACTGATGTAGTCATTTTAGCCATTTGCAGAGCAGTTATTAGTGCCCAGAGTTGTATCAGTGCTTTATCATTGGACAGATGTTGGTTCAAATGGATTATTTACATGTTTATGACTCGGCCTATATTATCTTGTGTTATGGTTATCATTGCTTTTATACTCATTCATGTGACACGTATTAGCATTTAGTGTCATGATCTGGCGGTCATATAAATATGTGGACTTGGATGTATTGATATTATGTATTTATGTCCCTACTCAGACCTGGAAGTTCTTGATCTATACTCATTGGTTTTACCCTCCTTAGGAAGAATAGAGGTAGGCATCCTCACCATACTTTGGCTTGCTAGTGTTGGTTTCATTATTCATTGTCTCCACCCATTCATTACCTTCCAGTTATGTTTCTTACCCGACCTACTATTTTGGCTTCTGGCATGGAGGACCTTTCCCCGCTAGTGCCTCTATGATTGGATAAGCTTCCCTGTTTATTTGTGTTTCGGCTCTGAGGTACCTAGGTTGTGTTGGCTAAACCTGAAACAAGTAGCGCTGCCATCAATACAATGTATTTGGAAATGAATATCTTATGAAAAATCCCATTCATGAAAAGTAATGTTTTTAAACATACATGAATGCAAGGCAAGCCTAATAAAAATGGCTTTGAAGTACAATGAAATGAATATCTTAAAACATTCATGAAAAATAGTGTTTTTCAACATACATGAATGCATAAAACCTAAAATAATAAAAAAACCCATGAAATAAATACACGAACCAAGGCTATGAAAAATCAAAGGCCCAAAAAGCAATGGTTCCTAAAGTTATATCTAAAGATTGTTGGCCTCGCTTGTATTGGTTTGGATTGTGAGCATTTGTCAAGGTGAATAAGCATCTCTGAAGTAACTCACCCATTTGTGAAACACTGCCATCCCCTGTGTTGTTGCTTATCCGTCATATGCTAGAGTGAGTATTCCCTTTCCATATCTGAAGTGTCACAATGTTGAGTTGGTGGTCATCATTTGCCCTAGCCTTCTAAATTTTTAGCCTTCACCCTTCACTAGCAAATTGATTACAACTATGAAGTGAATATGATCTTGAAAGTTTGGACTGAGTTATAGCTAATAAATGTAAACCTTATATATTTGGTTGATAGATCACCAGTGAAGTGATTGCTACTTGAATGATTTCTAGAGCATGTATTAACCTTTGAACACTTGCAGCGGATGGATGTATCCCGAGTTATATTATTGATTATGTGGTCATTTACAGATTGTTATTTTGTCTATCTGGGTATATTGGATATTGTAGATGATCATGCAAAGACATATAGGGTGTGTGAGTATGCACCTTAGATGGATTTGGACTCTCCGAGTCCAATGAGACAGCTTACTTTCAGTTCCAGGCAGTTACAAAGATGATTTGGCTCAATGTACCTTTCTGGTGCAGTTCTGCCATACTGGATGGTCTGTCTAAGTAGGGAGACGATTTTCTTGGATCTCCTAGGGTGCTGTATAAGGAAGGGAGTCTCCAGCCACTTGATTGTACCATATTACCCCCCTCCCAGAGAGCCTGGTGGGCTCAGTTGGATAACGCAGGCACCCTAGGACGCAGTTTTTGGCATATCACGTTTCCCAAGGCAGATAAGAAATAATTAAAATGGCTACTAAAGAATTCGATTTGGGCTACTGAGGCAAGGAATTGGCATGGAATAAGTTCTAATGATGAGTGTGATGTCTTCCACTCCTTCTCCAGCAGTTGCAGCACCTGGATGGGCCCACATCTATTTTTTCGAGCATATTTTATTATTTTCTGGAGCTTTTTGGAGGCTCACGATTTCCTCAAGGAGGCACAATTTCACAGTTAAAAAAATATATTATTTTTATTGTGCCATGGGGACACCCAAAGGGAGTTAGTTAACACTCCCTGGACCCACCATGTGCTTCATTTATTTTTTGTTGAGTGGGATCCCCTCTCCTAGGGTGATTTAGTCCACTTTTATATTATATTATTGTATTGATCCATGTATTGTATGTTGAGCTCATCTCAACCATTGATTAGAACATTTGTATCTTTTAATCTTAGCCACCCATTTGAAAAGTGGTTAGGATTTTGGTTCTCTCATTCCTATTTAAAGGAGAGAACTTCTCATTTGTAAGGGGTCTTTGGCTCTTGGATCTGGATAATAGAAAAACTTTTCTTGTGGGAATTTTTGGATCTCCTTTGCATATGGTGTTCTTAGATGGTGATTGGAAAATCTTTTGCTTCCTAGCATTTGGGTATTTGATGTGAGATCTATATATTTTTTCGGGAAACATTTTCTTGTCTACAAGAGGGCGACTTCAACTTGGGCGTTTTTGCAGGGTTTCCTCAACTCGCTTGGTTTGGATGCGTTTTGTATCAAGGGGTTTTCATTAGTATCAATGCGATCTATTATTTCATCTTGTTATTTTTCTGTAGCATTTTTTTTTTCTCATGATGCAGCAAATCTGATATGGTTGACGTTTGTTGTGCGGGAGAAAGGGCGCAGTGGCTTCTTGGGGCAAAACGTTGGGCATAGAACTCACTCAAATCTTCTCAAATTGATCGGGATAGCAGGGATCATCATTATCAAGGCATCTACAAGGTTTTCCAAGTAAGATCTACAGGTTAGTGCTTCTCTTCCAGATCTCAATCCATTGGCATCTGCATCTCCATTTTTATCTTAAAACCCTAAATACAAGAAAACCAAAAAATATTATAGAGCAAATTGCTCGATCTCGAGGCAAACCATTTATGGGTTTGTAGATCGGGTCCAACCCCAGGTGGGTCTTCTTCAGCGTTGGGCTAAAAGTGACTTCACTGGCCCAAATCCCAAGGCACTGGTCTTCAAACCCTAGCATTACCCCTCCTGTTGCCTTTCCCTCTTGCGTTTTGACTCTTTCCTTGTGGCTCGGGTGCCTTGACACTATCATACCTTCCTTCGAGTCTATCTCTCGGTACTAGATAGCCCCAAACCTGTTCTTACCCTCTCTGCATTGGTTACATTTCCCAAGGCACTGGATATCTTCACCTTTTTCTAGTACCTTAACCCCAGATCTAGTATTTGCCTCGTAGGTCACTTGTGTCCCAATTTGGATCAAATCTCATATCTCCTAAACCTTGATCCAAAGCCTTGGTTCACCTAGTGATGTCCCCCATAGATCTAGGGTTTCCATCACCTTACACCTTACATACCTCAAGTCCATTTGATCTGATCTGGTGTCTAGGTCTGATCTCTCCTGTCAGGAGTAGACCTGAGTCTCCCCCATTGATTGTCTTGGGCTAAGACAACATAAAGTGAAGAATGTCTCGATTGGCGTGACAACCATCCATTTGGGAGTCGAGGCAATCTTGGTTCCACCTCCTTAGTTGCTACCGTCCATTCTGGATCCATCTTACATAGGCAACTACAAGGTTGGTGATAACAAGCTTCATGAGGCATATTTCTTCATCATGTGAGTTGATGAGTTGTCATTAGCTTTGACCACCTTCTTGATGAGTCGGTTGGACCTTTGTACCATTATTCTCTCATGTTGGACCTTGGCACAAGATTTGAGTGCAGATTTTGACATTTATCAGCCAACTAAAAGAATTACACTTTGGAACAATTTCATGCACCTTCTAACCTACTTTAGTGATTGAAACATTATCCCTATTGTATTTTTTCATTCGAGTTGCATGCCCAAGAGATAAAGGAAGAAAGAACCTTTCACCTTCCAAGGGTGAGGCAGAAACAATTATTCACCACTCCTCTGTCTCTTGCTTTGTTGTACCTATCATTGCTCGAATGGATCCAGAGTGTTGATTCCCCATTTCCTTCACGTATCAGATGTCGGTACAGGGCTAAGATTGACGAATCTGGTAACTCTGGTTATGAAACAGGAAAATCAGAATGCCAAAAGAAACCTACGTATGGCACGTGTGTTTGGGGACAGGAGGCGGGGCGTTATCTTAGGCCCCGGAGGAAAACAAGAAGAAACTTTGGCATGGAGACTTGGTATAATGATGAACAATCAAGCAGGGGGTGGGGCGTTGTCTTAGGCCCCGGAGGAAAACAAGAAGAAACTTTGGCATGGAGACTTGGTATAATGATGAACAATCAAGCAGGGATCGATCGTAATATCTTGGACTCCTCATTTTAAGGGATAAGAACATCAAAAAGTCAAGGTCGTGGGAGAGTCTGCCATTACAATAGACCAAGTCAAAAAGTAACAGCTTGAGCAACTTAATTATGTTCAGAATGATACAAAAAATTCAAGGATTAATAAATAGCTCATTTTGAAATGATAGAAATCCTCTGTGTGTCAATTGGGTATAGTCCAAGTTGTTGTGGGATGGAGTGTTATGCTCCCCACCAATGTTCTATTCTTGTAAGTGACATGTTGAGCTCATAATAAGCATATACTATGTTGTTGTAATTGCCTTGTGCCCTGAAGAATCTAGGATTTTCCCTAGATACAATCCTCTAAATGAGGGAATCACCAAAGGGTTTTCCCCGGGATAATTTAACTAGAAAGAAAAATCCTCTGTCCAACAATCATGCAATTCAATGGCAGACAGAATGGCAAATAAAGTTATTCAATTAAGCAAAGGAATCCTACTTCAAAATGGGGGTGACCCCGTGCTTATGTTAATCCCATAGTTTAATGACTAATTACATCATGCTCGACAAGGCTCAAGGCAACAATGACAACTGTCAAGCGTTTTGATTCAAGGAAAGTCCATTTACTCCATCCCTAGACAGTGTACTTCTCAGAGTTATGCAATCTCCCCTCTGTCATGCAAGTTTTAACTCCCTCATGTTTGCTTCCAGGCCTGCAGGTGGGAATTTTATTCAATTCAGGGTTTTCAGAATGGGGAATGCCATGGATGTTTGGGTTTCTTGGGAATGCTACAGCACAGTCTGTCTCGAATCTCAGGACATTGGCATCTACAGTTAAGGAGGTTTGTTAGTTATCTTCAAACACCGGAATTTTGAGAGCAAATACCGTTTCTCTTGTTGTTGAGCAGCATAGTTTAGTTTGTATACAAGTCATGTTCCTGCAATCTTGGAGAGTTTGGATTCGAGTCCAACAGTCCTTGGTGTTCTGAATTTGAAATGGCTGAGAAAAGAAGTGTCAGTTGCTGTGCAAGTAATGAATTGACAGATATTAAAAGGGCACTTTGAAGTATGGTTGGACACGTTGATGACCTTTACAGAACTGTCTCACGCCTAACAGAGCAAGTGAATGCTCAGATGAATAAGCAAAAGGAATTTCAGAAGATATCTGAGAATCAAGAAAGGAGGACTGAAAAATTCAAAACTGGCATTAGAACTGGAAATGCATTATAATATAATACTGGACTTTAGTGACAGCTCTCAGTATCAGGTAGGCTATATTATAGATTCCATAGGTTCAAGTAAAGGAGGCACCATTTGAAGATGGCAATGTTCAGCAGAACAATGGAAGTACTGCAGCACCAGGGGAGCCAGCTATTGATGCTCCTAAAGATGATGTGGTCATGGCAGAAGCCCAAAGTAGGCATGCTTTTTCCTTTAATGTAATCAGGTGCTTATGTATTGTCAGTATGTTTCGCTAGGAAATCAGTTTGTTCAGGTGTATAGCTATAGGAATTTTTTTAAAGCTCTAGAAAGTAGGATCAGATCAGTCAAACAGAACAGTAGCATATGTTGGATCTGCAAATCTTATTCAGAATTTTGCTTTCGACTCAGAAATATCCAATGTAAGCATCTGTTTATATATTAATATAAAATATCCATTTCTGAGAAAAGAAAAAACAATGTTCGGGATAGAAATAATAGTATAAGAATTGTCTTTGAATTATCAAACATTAGAAGCAAAGAGGTAGGACCTAAAAATCCCTGCCTAGATTGCAACTAAAGGCCACAATCAATGCATTAGAATTCATATGTCAAAGGATAATTGAAATTTGAAAATGGCAAGGTATTCAACCTATAAATGCACTTCTAAGCATGGTGGAATTGAATGGGACCAACTCTTTCATTTCCTCCCTGTGACAGTTTAGTCAACTTAAATAAAATGTACTTGACTATTTAAATTGAGGCAAGTGTCAACATAGGGTATTGCACCATGTATAGCTATGTACCATACAATCAAAATACATGCAAATAGATTATATTTTAACATAATACTCCCCAAACATGGTACTACAACATACCAGCAAGAGGCTTGATATCTGAGTTCTTTATACAATTGCACCATCCAATGTTCAATGCTTCTAATTTTGTAAGTCCTGTTAACACATAAGAAGCAATATTAGATCTTTGTGTGCAACTGGCCACACATGCCAACCTATCAAAAGTTCAAAAGAAAGAATACATAAAAATATGATAATAGTTGAAACAATCAAAGCATAATATATGACATGGTATCATGGATGCTTTTTTTAACCTCGAGGCAATTGTGAAATTGAAATTGTATATAATGGAACCAAAATTGATATAAAACAGTTTGGAAGGGAACAATTGATGTATGTCGAATAAATATGTAGCATCAAATGAATAGTATAGTAACATTACGAAATAGATTGCTTAACATAGAAAAAGCTTTAGATAATAAGAATTAAAACACAAACAAAGAGTTAGTTTGGATAGAATGCATTTCTTCTAAAATCCCAACATAACATATGTGAAATCATTTGTGGGAGCTAACAAGTAATATGGTTTTCTTTTTTTTTAAGTGCTTTGTTTATAGTATATACTCAATAGAAGCATTAAAATTTGCCCAGACAGGTCAAGCACAAGAAGTAGACTGCTTGCATGGGTGTAATGGCCCTCGAGGAGAGAACCATTAACACAAGCACTTTTGTTCAGCTCTGTTGTTGACAAGGAAGTACTATACCATCAAAGTCGCCACTGAATTGCAATTGGCCTGAACTCTTCCATGATTGGAGAGAATTGAACATTAGTGTGTGGCATAACATACCACTCTCTTCAACGGGAAACCATGACAGCATTGACTTCAAATCCCATGTTGATTTTAAAAGGTCATGAAAATAAAATTCTATGGAATTTATGGACAAGGACTTGATCAATTGGTAAAATGAGGGTGTTTTATATCTCACACCAAATTTTAAATTTGACAAAGACATGTTTCACCCCTCATGTGTTGTCGCAACCCTCCCCTATGCAAGCAGGAATGATTATGTGATGGCCATGTGCAAGACCTAGCCAAATTTGGTGGAGTAGATACCCCTTGTTACTCCCTGGACTTGATCATCATTTCCTATGTGATTTTCCATCACATCTAGCAATTCCACAAATGAGATCTATTGTTTGCCCATAGTCACTTGACAGACACTTTCAGCTAGCTCAGAGATGCATCTAGCCTACTCAGCCTACCTTGCCACTTGACAAAGACAAATGGGGGCATCCAGTTAGTATCAATGTTATGACATATCTTCTCTACTTGACTTTTGGTAAAATGCTTTCTTATGTGTGGACGTTACAATAGGAGGTCAAAAGTGTTACTATATAATGGCTCATATATCCTCAAATATTGTTTCAATAGCTTAGGGAGCATCATGGTGTGGTTATAATTCTTTTTTCTTCATCAGATTAAGTTTACGACCTTATGATTAGGTGTGCCCCTAGGGATTTGAGCAAGCATGACCATCATTTCATGTCATTACCAACATTTTGCCTAACCATTTTTCATATCGTGCCATTCCACTAGCCACATCACCCCTTATCCAAGTCACCCCTCTATGATATCCCCCCTCTTGCTACTTGTCCACTCCCCATGATATTCTGGAGGTTGTCTAGGCCATGAGCTCCAGCAAAGCAGCTAATGAGGAGGGGTTCCAGGTTGAACTCTTCAAGCATGACCTCCACAAGTAAGACTATTGCCTAAACGATTTGTTTAACCATGTGGTCTACATAGGTTTTCTAGCGCCTTGGTCGCATCATATTATTCAATCGATCCCTAACACTGATCCCAATAATTACAAAACGATCATGGTTGGCCACACTTCTCAACACTATATGCTACAGTCCTCCTTAGGGAACTTTCTGAGAGCTTAAGCGAAGACCTCAAGGATAATGTACAAGCTAGATTTAGACCAACACACCAAACCATTAATCATATTCTTACACTCTAGGTTATCATCAAGGAGGGCATGCCATCGCTCTTCAAAAGTTTATTATTGCTTTGTAGACTTTCGAAAGGCATTTAACTCTATCCCCATAATGACATTATGCAAAAGTTTTTCTTGGATAGATTTCATAGATTGAAGGACTTGTATTGAGGTATGAATACTGCTCTAGGCCAGAGTGTTGCCTGGGTAGATAAGATAAGATAAGATAATTTTATTAATGTCCACTAATGACCACAAAGTTAACGGGACTGTAGGTTACAATGATAGGTTATGCATGTGGAAGGATCAAAGGATCTCCCTTATCGGAAATACAATATAAGCAATGAAAAAGAAGTAAAAATAAAGAAGTACAAGGCGAGCTAGGTTGTAGCATGGGAGAGCTCTTGCTCCAGTCCACCCTTGTAACCCTGCACATGGGTGAAGGAGCTCAGGTGGACAAGATCCAGGAGCCAAAGTGGCCAAGGAGGGTTCGGTACTCCTAACATCCGAGGTTGAACGAAGAAAACTGAGGGAAATGCAAAAGTGTCTGCTGCCCCGATTCGGAGCTGGTGGGCGCGAGGCGCCCTCTAGAGTGATGTCGACGAGGTCTTGAGGGTCCTGAGCGCCTCTTGAAGGGAGGTCTGGTCTGGAGCTGTCATTGAGAACTCGTGGGTCGAGAGTCCGTAGCCCTTACTGATCTGGGAGTTGGGTCGATGTCGAGGTCGGTGGATCTCTTGATGCCCTTGGAAGAAGGTAGCACGTTGAAGAATGTCGTGATCTGCTGTGTGGTGTCTGGTCTAGTGGGAGGCTGGAGGATCTGCGCTCGGAGCCTGAGGGCCTCCTGGATATAAAGCGATAGACATTTCTGATCGATATATCTAAAGAAGGTTGCTAGAGTTTGGGGCCCCCTGAACAAGCAATAGAAGCATCCTCTGATCTCATAGTAGACAGGACACCTGAAGATAAAATGTAACTCGGTTTCCACTTCCTGTAGATGGCATAGATGGCAGATCCTATCTGATCTATCAATCTGGTGTTCTGACTCTACCCGAAGTCTGTGTGATCCTATTCTGAACTGTCCGATAGGGATCCGTAGAGCAAATATCCAATGGCGGAACGTATATTAGGGTCGAACAATGAGCCCGTCTCTGATCTCCAAGAAATGTTCAGCATAAAAGGCCATTTTGGGGCGCAATCCTCCTAGGGGGTTAATCCAAGTAACCTAGACAAACTGATTGTAGATATCCTCTCTGATGATCTTGTTTAACTCTTGTCAGGTAGGCAGAAGGTGCCTAGGGGCATCCAAAGAGTACTGGAACGAGGGAAGATGATCTAACTGGATCCCTACTGAAGCAAGAAGGTTCGAGACCCCTGTGAGCCAACACTTGGTCCTGCTTGGGCGGGTATCACGGGGGATAGTCTGAGCAGAGCAGTACGCTAGAAAAGGGTATCTGTCCCGACCTTTTTATGAGTCGGCTAACCCTCGAATCCGATGTAGGAAGGAAACCAATCTGAAAATTGTCTCGAGGCGGAATGGTTGGGCTCCAAATTCAGCGAGGATGATGTGCTACGGCACTGTCTCCTTACATCTGATGATACGTCGGAGAAGAAGTATCTGGACTCTCTCAGTCGATGCCCAATCTGACTCGAGTAGGGAGGGGCCCCAGATCTCTGGTCCATATAGGACTGTGGAACAGATCAAAGTGTTTAGCAGGTCCATCTTGGATGAGATATCCTGGAAATGGTGACGAAAACACTGTCTCTTGAGGAGGGCTAGGGACTCGTACCCCTTGTTGATTCGAGGCTAGAGAGCGGGTCGTAGACTGAAGCGGGGACCAGAAAACTGCACTCCTAAATAAGTGTAAGTGTTGGTGATCTCAACTTCCTCCCCTTTGAATAAAAAGCAAAGGTCTGAGGTTTTCTTAACCCCATTGAAGATCATAACCTTTGTTTTGCTCAGATTCACAGTTAGCTTTCGGAGTTCACAGAACAGGGCTAGGGCATCAAGCTGTCTCTGCAAACCTTTCGGGTAGGAATATAGGAGTACAATGTCATGAGAGAAAAGTGGAATAGAGATCAGGACTTGGTGGAGGAGGTACCCATCTGTTTCTTGGGTATGCTCACGGAGGAAGGTCTCCAACTCGTCAATGTAGATTCCAAACAGGGTGGGGGAGAGTGGGCAACCTTGTTTCACCCCGATGGTGCTACAGATGAACTCGGATAACCCTCGAGTTGTGCGAAGGCGGCCCCGAACAGACTCGTATAGGCGCATAATAGTCGTCAGTAGGATCATCAAGACGCCAATGTCTCTGAGTCGTTGTAAAAGATCCTCTCTCAGAACTGAGTCAAATGCTTTCTGAAAATCTACAAAGCAGCAGTAGACTTTCGAGGAGCGGTGACGTGCCTCATCAATCACGGCTCGGAGAGTAAAAATGTGGTCGATAGTCTGATGTGCTAGTTTGAACCCTGCCTGACCACAGGCTCTGAGATTTCTCTGTTCGAAATCGCTGGAAAGCTTCATGTGGAGAACGATAGCATAGAGCTTTGAGAACGTGTGCCCTACCATGATCGTTCTATAGTTGTTAGGGTCGGAGGCGGCTCCTAACTTGTGAATCAGATGGATGATGTGATGGGACTAGACCGATGGAAATCCTTCACGCACCAAGTTGTTAAAGAGATCAGCCAAGTAGCTAACTAGAACCCAGAGACCATGCTTGAAGGACTCTGCTTGGTAGCCTTCTTCCTCTGTTGATTTGTTGTTGCTCATCGCCCGGATGGCTTCTGTGACGTCGTTGTTGGTGAAGAGGTGGCAGGAGGAGGGGGGGGATGCAACATGAATGTCAGCCTTGCCAGGGATGTCATAGAGCTTGGATGTGTGGGAGAACATGGAAGCAGGGTCCAAGTCAGGTGACAGAGGAGAGTGCCGAAAGAGGATGGTACGCCAAAAATGTTTGGGGGAATGGGCCAGGAGGGCTACGAGCTCCCGTCTTCTTTGAGAGACTAAGTGTCGCTTTTTGTGATGAAGGAGACGGTGATAAGACCTTTGGATGTCGGGGTATGTCAGATGGGAATGGAGAAAGGCATGACAAAGTTCTCAGTGAAGTGTTTTGCAATCCTCTTCATACCACTAATCTATGCCAAAGTGTTTGTTTGATAGATTTTATTGAAGTATTGTGCTTTCTTAGGTTATGTGGCCTGAGTTTCCTGTGAAAATGTATTGTGTTTTCTCAGGTCGTGTGGCCTCAGTTTCCTATGATGGAAATGTATTGTGCTTTCTCAGGTCGTGTGACCTGAGTTTCCTATGAAGGAAATGTATTGTATTTTCTCTGGTTCAACTGAGGAGGGCTCAACCAAATGGTTGGGTTCAACCACTTCTGAGCATTTATGGGTTATGAGATATGTACCATTACATCCGAAGCAACGTTTCCAATAAGGTATACTTTTTGTTTCACTGAAAAAGATTTATGAATGGCTAAGGTATAGTTGGTTTATCATGGCAAGGTTTTTCCTCACAGTGGTGAGAAGGGCACAACTATATGTTCTGTTTTGCCTACTTTTGGGCATTTTTGGGTTATGAGACCTATTCCATTACGTCTGGAAAGACATTTCCAGTAAGGAATGCCTTTTGTTTCATTGAAAAAGCTTTCCATATGGATGAGATATAGTCATTTCAGTGTGGTAGTGTTGACGGTATTGAAAAAGAACACACCCTATTTATTGGTTGAGAGTACCCTTGCTTGTGGATCCATGGCCTTAGCTCAGAGCTGACATGTTCAAGTATGCCTTGACTTGACTATGTCTAAGGCTGGGTGGAACGTTGTCTGTTGAAGCTAGTTGCCCCTTAATCATATGAGTATTTTATTGTGTTTATTTTCGGAAATTTACAGTTGTATATGTGCTCATGGATCTGATTTTATTATCTGTTTATATGGTTGTAGGTGGCAACCTGTAGAGTAAATGTTTGTGGTTTATATGGCTATAAATGATAGCCTTCAAATCTGATATTGGCTTATTTTCCTAATTGGTTGTGGTTTGTTGTTGATCTGATTTATTTAAATGTCGTAAATTTGATCATGATTAATGTTGGAGATCTTATTTTTATGTTATTATGGTAGCTGTTAGATGAAGATCTTATGTATATTTATGTTGTAAGGTTGTATTGATCTGATATGTTAAAGTTAGATTCGTGTGGAAAGCTTGTTTAGATCTGGTTGCATGCATACTTGCATTTATCCTTGCATCGCATGTGAATTGGTAAAAGATAGATTACATTGAAAGTGTCACAATTCTTTTAAAAAGGTTGATTGTTTTATTTAATTGATTGTTGGTATATTGTCCGAGCCTTAGTCACCCTATTCCATTGTGCATTATCTAGATTCAACCCTCCCCTTTGATGTTCAAGTGGTGTGTCTGACCTCTGTGGTGTGAGTTGGGGCTAGGTACATTACACATGACAGTGCCAATTTTGTCATTTTTGCATTATAGCTCTCGAATCCACTCCCTTTGTACATTTTCCTTTCTTGGACCAGCTCTCTCCTTGTTTAATTTTCACCAAGATCAACTCTCCATTTATATGTTGGAATTTGTGCAACTTCAGAAGCTATTCTATTGTACTTGTATTGTACCTCCTACGAGAGTTGAACTTGTCATACAAACCCTAGAAAGAACAATGTAAACCTTGGGGTGAAAAGCCAGCAATAAAAAGAAATAAAATAAAATTATAAAAAGGTTTTTATTGCTCCCCCAAGAGAGAAGTCAGCCCCAGTAATTTTCCTAGTGGAAAATCAGTATAAATAGGAGGCACCCCTCCTCATTATTACACACAGCAGCACAAGTGAAGTGCGCAGTTTTCTAGGAGAGAGAAGTTCGCATACACTATAGAAGAATATTGTTTTTAGGGTTTCTATCTTTGAAAAGCATTTCCATATTTTTATTTTCTTTCTTCATTGTACTCTAATCTTAGAATTATTATCTCTAGACGAAGGTTGTTGGGTTTTCTCCCATTTGGGTTTCCCAGGCGAAAAATACTCGTGTTATTGTTATGTGCTTTGTCTATCTTCTAGTGATCCTATTGATAAATGCAATTAAGATATATTGTTATAATCTTGGGAAAATCTAACATGGTTTTGGAGTAGTGCTAGAAGGCTCCATTGTCGAAACTCTGTCGAAAACCTGTCGAAACTAGGGTTTCATCTTTCAAGGTCTTCAATAAACCTTTTGGTAGAAAAAGAGCCTTGGGAATTTTGCTCTAACGAGGACACATCTTTTGGTGTAGACGGAATTCAATTATGAGAATTTTCAATTTTGACCTAATTCTACATTTGCAACAGAAATTAGGATTTCAATTTTTTACCTACTCCCTCCACAGTTTTGGCTCGAATCTACCTCTTCTTAACTCACCTCTCTAGGGCACATTTATCTGTGGAGTCAATTTTCCAAAACTCCAATCTTCAGTTTTGACCTAGTCTCTGCTAGGGTTTCAGATCCAGATCTACTGTCAAGATGATCAGCATGAAGGTTGAAAATCGCCTAGAAGGAGCTTCCAACTTCATCCCCTAGAAGTCTAGGGTTCTTCTTCTACTAGAAAAAAATGACCTATTAGAGTGTGTAAATGAAAAGGTCCCAGAATCAAAACCCGAAGAAGACGAACCTCATTGGAGGAAGAATGATGCCAAAGTAAGATGGATTCTGGTGGACTCAGTTAGAGACCACTTGGTTCCTCAGATCTCAGAAAAGACAACAGCGAGGAAGATGTTCAAAACCTTAAAGAAGCTATTTGAACACAGTAATATCAATGTGACACTCACATTGAGGAATAAACTGTTGAATATGAAGATGACGAAGTCCAAGAATATCGCCTCATATTTCATGAGGATCACCGAACTCCGGGACAAGCTAAAGTCCAGTGGAGACAATCTTGAAGAAAAGGATCTCGTTATGACCACCTCAAATAGTCTCCCACCATCTTGGGAGTCTTTCATCCAAACTATAAGTGGTCGAACCAAGCTACCCAAATTTGGTAAGCTATGGGCAGAATGCACTCAAGAAGAAACAAGAATCACAGCACGCCAAAGACTTCATGGCGCTCAACCTAAGGAGAATCAAGCGTTCATATCTCATGCCAAGAAAGGCAAGGGAAGGGGAAGGAAGTCCTTTAATCACAAGCACCAAGATATGAGATCAAGTCCTCCCCCAGATCAGAAGAAACAAGAGAAGAAGGATTTATATCAGATACAGTGCTACAAGTGCAAGAAATATGGTCATTATGCCAGTAGTTCTCGAAGTTCAAACAAAAGGAAGCATGAAGCTTCAACTGCTAATGTAGAAGAAGACCCTCCTCACAAGGAGCCAATGAAGGATGATCATTCGAAGTTCTTCTAAGAAATGATATGAAGATCCAGACGGTGATGATCGTCAAGCAAGCATAAGAAGATCAGTGGACTCTGACAGTGGGAGCCCACCCACAAAACTACAAAAGATAAGTATTTGATTTTACATGTCTAGTAGATTAGATCTGGTTGTTTTTTAATATGTTCTACACAGATCTACATTTCTAAATTCAGGTAGTTAAATAGCCTGTCATGTTGCACAAACCAACTAGGATGACGACTCCTTTATAACATACTAGAGTAGTACACACTGTTAATGGTATGTTATAATGGAAGCCATAAGAATCCGGATAATGGCCTTACGTGTGTTGTGTCAAAGCATTGACTAAAAGGTTGCCTACATTATTTTGTTAATACATTGATTATGAAATATTGCTAACCATCTTACGGGATTTGACTTGTATGGAATGCCATGATCTACAAGGACAAGTGATCCCATTGATATACAGATGGAACGGAAGCATAAAGCCTCTAGAAGCAGGTATTATGACTCTCATACCCAAAATGATCTCATGTAGTAATTTGGTGATCAAAAGTGGAAGGCTTCTACGAATGTCAGTCTATCTGCTACTTCAAATAGATTTACTAAACCGATTTCTGAGAGACAAAGGGAGTTATCCCTCAAAGACAAGGAGTCTAGTCTACTACATATGATAGAAACCTAACGACACTGCTGTCGTGACTCAAACAAGACAATTGAAGGATCCTTGATGAACCTGGTCGTCACCGGGATGGATAATTACTTTCCAGTCCACATTTACATGCCCAAGTTAGAACCTTCAGGCAAGAAGGAAACATTCGTAGGATATCGCAAGTCTTTAAAGGATTACAGAATATACATCCCAGGATCGATTCAAATCGAAGTCAGGCAAGATGCAACCTTTGAAGAAGAAATGGCTATCCCAAAAGGAAGAGGATCAGATATGGAGATCGATGAGGATGAAGAGATGAGATCGTCTCCCCCTCCAAACATTAAGAGGGAATCTGAAGAAATGAATAAGCCGATCAATCCCATTGATCCAGTTGAGCCAAACGATGGTCCCACAAATATGGTAGTAAGCCGAAAAAGACCCAGATGGGCACGACAGATTTTGCAACATACAGAGAAGCATGAAACTCCACATGGAGCAGATGGGAGCATTGAAAAATACAAGGCCAGATTTGTTGCCAGAGGGTTCTCTCAGAAAGAGGGAGTCAATTATGATGAGATATTTGCTCCTGTGCCTCAATATACTTCCATCAGATCGACCATTGCTATTACTTCAGGAATGGGATGGAAGTTGTATCATATGGATGTAAAGACCGCCTTTCTCAATGACATTATTGATACATTACTTCTTGGGACTAGAAGTATGATAAAGGCAGAAGAAGATTTTCCTAGGTCAGGGAAAATGCACCATGGATATACTGAAGAGATTCGGAATGTTGGACTGCAAGTCCATAGCTACTCCGATGGATGCAATTTGAAGAAGCTTAGAGATTTTGCTTCAGATTCAAATTTGATCAATCCCACTATGTATCGTCGGTTGATTGGGTCCTTGATGTAGCTGACGAACACTATACCAGATATTTGTTTTGTTGTGAATGCCCTCAGTCAATTCATGTGTGAACCGAGGTAGATTCACTGGACTGCTGCAAAACATGTGCTAAGATACTTATGTGGCACTGTGGGATATGATCTACGATAGAATTCAGATTGTGACTTGATATTGCAAGGGTTTACAGAGTAAGATTGGTCCGAATGCACTACAGATAGGGAGAGCACTTCAGGATGTTGTTTCAGTTTGAGTTCTACAGTAATTTCCTAGTACAATAGGAAGCAGAACTCAGTAGCTCTCAGTACTGCAGAGGTCGAGTATATGGCTGCAAGTTCAGCAGCACGAGAAACAGTTTGGCTTCGTAAACTTCTTGCAGGATTGTTTGGCTGGATTCCAGAGCCAACTGTGAATCACCATGATAACTAGAGTTGTGTGCAGATTTCACGACAAGTCGAAGCACATAGAGATTCGGTATCACTTCATACATAATATGGTGCAAAAAGGTGTGGTCGAGCTCCAATTGTTCCGACAGACGACCAGACTATATGTTCACACCAAGCCTCTTCCGAGGATGAAGCTTGAATACTTTCGCAGAAGACTTGGAGTAGAAGAGAACGTATCCCTCTTTGGGAAGGAGAGATGATTGAGAAACATTTACCATACATTTGCCTAGGTACCTCTGCTCGTCCAAGTTCTCAGCCAAGTATGGGAGAAATCCCATCGGCAAATGAGACAGACAGGTTGTAGATGGTCAGGTTCACAAAGGTGCCTCTGCTCGTCCAAGTGCTCAGCCAGGTATGAGAGAAATCCCATCGACAGATGAGTCGGACAGGTAGCAAATGGTTGTGTGATTGCACAGACACCTCTACTCGTTCAAGTTCTTAGCCAGGTATGGGAGTAACCCATCGACGAATGAGACGAACAGCCAGTAGATGGGCGTGCACATTTACTCGTTCAGGTTCTCAGCAAGGTATGGGAGTAACCCATCAGCAAATGAGACGAACAGGAAGTAGATGGTCGTGCACATTTACTCATTCAAGTTCTCAGCCAGGTATGGCAGTAACCCATCAACAAATGAGACAAAGATGCAGTAGATGATCGTGCACATTTACTCGTTCAGGTTCTCAACCAGGTATGGGAGCACCCCATCGGCAGATGAGACGAACAGGTAGTAGATGGTCGTATACATTTGCTCATCCAAGATCTCTAGCCAGGCATGGAAGTATTCCATTGGCAGTATAGGCAGATAGGTAGCAGAATATTTTCTCTCAGACATTCGGATAGAACAAATTCACAAAGACAACCTTCAGTACGTTTAGAGATGATAGAGACAGTATAGATGTACAGATGAAACCCGAATGATCGTGATGCTGATGAAGACGGAAGAATACCTTCCTTGTTGAGAGGGAGTGTCGAAATTTGTGCAACTTCAGAAGCTATTCTATTGTACTTGAATTGTACCTCCTACGGGAGTTGAACTTCCTGTACAAACCCTAGAAAGAACAATGTAAACCTTGGGGTGAAAAGCCAGCAATAAAAAGAAATAAAATAAAATTATAAAAAGGTTTTTATAGCTCCCCCAAGAGAGAAGTCGGCCCCAATGATTTTCTTAGCACAAAATCAGTATAAATAGGAGGCACCCCTCCTCATTATTACACACAGCAGCACAAGTGAAGTGCGTCGTTTTCTGGGAGAGAGAGAAGTTCACATACACTGCAGAAGGAGACTGTTTTCAGGGTTTCTATCTTTGGAAAGCATTTCCATATTTTTCTTTTCTTTCTTCATTGTACTCTGATCTTAGAATTATTATCTCTAGACGAAGGTTGTTGGGTTTTCTCCCATTTGGGTTTACCACGTGAAAAATACTCGTGTTATTGTTCTGTGCTTTGTCTATCTTCTAGTGATCCTATTGATAAATACAATTAAGATATACTACTATAATCTTAAGAAAATTTAACATTATAGAGCTAGGGTTTGGTTTGAGTTCTACTTTTAGCTTTTCACTTGAGCTACACTCCAACTTTGTATTGATATCATGGTACCGCACAGTCCCATTGACCTACTTTTGTGGTCATTTGTTGGACATTAATAAAACTATCTTCTTATCTTATCTAGGTGGAAAGACATCTTCCAGCCCAGGGTTTCCAGAAGTGAGGTCCAAGTAACTTGGATGTACAATCTATAGATGTCCTCTTGGATGGCTCAATTCAACACTTGTCAAGTCAACAGTAGATGGCCCAATGCATCTAGAGGGTACCAGAAGAGGGGAAGGTGCTCTAGAAAGATGGTCAAGGATGGTCATCAATTGGAGAAGGCGAGAGGCCTTTGAGAACCAACCTAGCACACAACCAATACGGCAATGTGAGGCAAGGGCCTCTGAGGAGCAAAGTGCAAGGTAGGGGTACCTCTCTCTCCTAGAAGTTGAGTCTCTAAAGGTCTTGACTCTATGTAGGAAGGAGATCCGACAAAAAATGACCTCGAGGCAAAAAGGTTGGACTTCAAACTTTTCCTAGATGATAGGTTGGGGAACTGTACATTTACATCAAATGGTGTGCCTAAGAAGAAAGACCTAAACTCTCTCAGTTTGGACCCAGTTTGACTGTGTTGATTTTTCTGAGCAGCATTGAGAGCCTTTCTCTTAGGAGAATGGGACCACCTGGTCCGGGACCACGATGAAGACTCAACCCAGTGTTGAGTGACCATTCTGCTGAATGGTAGATATCTGGTCTAGGACCATGATATAGACCCAACTCTGCCCTGGGTAGACTCAACCTAGTGTTGAGTAGACATCTGGTCCGGGACCACGATGTAAACCAGTCTAGTACTGGTAGACTCAGCTTAGTTCTGAGTAGCCATTCTCTTGGAGAATGAAGGCACTGTAAGCCCTAGACTGGCACTCCGACCCTTGATATATGGACTTGGTGTACTTCTCCAAGGATTAGCTACCATTGGTTAAGTTACACTAGTACCAGATCTAGGTGTCACACAGAGTGTGGGATAAAAGCATTAGTAACTCTCTTGGTTTATGATGATATACTTTTGGAATCAAAAAGGACCACAGGTAATGACCACAGGGGTACTTGGAAAAAGGCTAAAGTCAAAAGTCAAAATAAACAAGGACTTTTGTACCACAGGAAAAGGACCAAAGGTGGAATTCAAAAATAAATAACGACTTTTGGTAAAAGTCAAAGATAAATAAAAAGACTTTTTGGTAAGAAGGTAAAAGTGAAATTAGGGAAAGATTAAAATATTATTATTTTTATCTTTCCTAATTTTGGTACACTTAACAGGTGAATGAAGGCTATAAAAGAAGATCAAGTACACAAGTTTGCTCTGACAGGTGAAGCTGCAATTTTACTAAGAAGATTATTTTCATGCTTCAGCTAGGGCATCTTCAACAAACCCTCAGCTAGGGTTTTTATCAACAATTTATTTTTGGGCTAGCTCTCTTTATTTTTTTTGGGCAGCCTTACTCAGATCCGAGCAGCCTCACACAGATCCAGGCAACCTCATACAAAATCGAGCAAGTTCTCCGAAAAGCTCTGTTTTTCCTCTTTTCTGGCAGTCGAGTTTTGGGCAGCCCCTTCTTTCCTCTCGGGCTGCCCCTGTTCTCCATCCGGGCAGCCTATCTAGGGCTCGGCCCTTCGTCTTTCAGCTCACGGGCCACTACCCGTGAGGGTTTGGCAGTCTGCCAACCCTCGGGCAGCCTCTAGGGTAACCCGTGAGGGCTGCAGGCTGCCAGTAGTCTGCTGCAGCAACTACCGGGTAAACCATAGGGTCACAGGCTGTCCATTGACAGACCCAGCAGACCACGGGGCAGCAGAGATCTGCCCAAACAGACCACGGACAGGATAGAGGAAGGAGATCCGGGCAGCGGGCAAGACAGAGAAAGACTCGGGAAGGGGAAAAGTACAGTCTGGGCAGCTGACAGAAATTTTTTGGGCAGCCTAAGATTTTTGGGCAGGAGAGAGAAAATCTTGTTTTTGGGTATTTCCTGTAAATCTAGAAATTGTGGCTTGAAATTATCACTCTGATTTTTACTGATAAATTTTATTGTGGCTATGGTTAAAATCTAGATCTGGATTTGAGTAACTTTTTAAAGAATTTCCTAAGTCATCTCATTTACGAGACGAGCTACTAATGCTTTTGGGGTTTTTGTCCTTTGAAGGTTTCCCCAGTGAAATATCTTGTGTCTTTTGTGCTGATGTGATGAATGTGTTTTTACTGCACTGCTGATTTGTTTAAAGTTATCTGCAATTTTTTTTAAGTTATATGCTAATGCTAAAATTCAACATGGTATCAGAGCTTCGCATTTGAAAACACAGTAAAGGGACACTGCTGTTGTTTTTCACTAGATCTTGGAATAAGATTTCCAGATCTAACATTTGGATAAGTAACAAAGATGGCCATCAATGGTTTCAAACCAGAAGAGAATCTCTATTGTTCAGCCAACTTCAATTCCTGGAAGGCCAGGTTGACAGCCATTCTAGATGAGAATGACTTGGATGACATTGTTCTTAATGTCACAGAAGAACCAACTACAAATGTTGGTAGGCTTTCTTACAAGAGCAAGCAAAGTAAGGCTAGAAGAGTCATTTATGATTCTATCAGAGAGGAATTGATGCCTAACATCGCATCTTTGAAGACTACTAAAGAATGCTATGATACTTTGGTCAACCTATATGAAAAGAAGGCTCCCAGTCAGAAGAGAGTCTTGAAAAAGAGGCTACGAACTTTGAAGTTGAACAAAAATTGAAGCGTTGGTTCCTTTTTCACAAAGATTGCACAGGTAAGAGATCAACTCATTGTTATTGGTATTACTGTTAATGATGATGATCTTGTGCAAATAATGGTTGATGGTCTCCCAAGCTCTTGGGAATCCTTCATGGCATCCGCCTGTGGACGAGAGAATCAGCCAACCTTTGAAAAGCTTTGGCATGATTGCATAGAAGAAGAAGGAAGGAACTCTGGCAAGGTAACCAAGGAAAACAACCTTGCACTTGCAGCAAAGACAAAGAAGTTCAAGAAGCCTTTCCCTCAGCAAAATAAGGGTAAGAAACCTAAGGGTAAGTTTTCTGACATGTCTAAGATTGAATGTTATACTTGTCACAAGTTTGGACATTATGCTAGAGACTGCAGGCAAAACAAGAAGAAACCCAAGAGAAGATTTCAAGCATCTATTGAAGAAGCAGAGGAAGAAGAAGATGAAGAGCCAAAGGAGAAGAAGAAAACCAAGACTAATAAAACTGATGAGCCTAAAAGAGAGTACTATTTGATTTCTGCTCTAACTGGTTCTTTCTCAGCTTGCTCCACTTCTTGGTTGGTGGACAGTGGTGCCTCCAAGCACATGACAGGTAACCGTGGTACCCTCACCAGTTACAGAAAGAAGAAGTTCACCACTCAGGTAGAACTTGGAGATGACTCCACTTACAAGATTGAAGAAGATGGCTCAACTTCACTTCAACTCGACTCAGGCACGGTTCTTCATATTGATGATATTCTTTATGTTCCTGGTTTAAAGAAGAATCTTTTCTCTGTTGCTGGTCTAGAAGACAAGGGCCACAGAGTTCTCTTTATGGACAAGAAGGTTGTTTTATGGGCAAAAGACACAGATCTAGACTCAACAGTACAGATTGGGGTTCGAGAGGGAGACCTCTACAAGGCCTCCAAAGTTTCCAGTCATGCTTTGGTACATCACACAATTGATCCTTATGAACTTTGGCACAGAAGGTTTGGACACCTTCACTACACAGCTCTCCCAGGATTGCAGAAGATGGTCACAGGTATGCCAGAAGCTTCTCCAAAACATGAAGGAATCTGTAAAGGATGTGCTCTAGGTAAGAACACTAAGAAATCCTTTCCTAGAAGAAAGAGTAGATCTAAAGGCATTTTGGATTTGATTCATTCTGACATTTGTGGGCCCATGTCTTCACCCTCCTTGAGTGGGTGTTTATATTATGTCTTGTTTATTGATGACTACTCTCGGAAGTCTTGGATTTACTTCCTTAAGGCCAAGAGTGAAACTTTTGACAGGTTCAAAGAGTTCAAGACACTGATTGAAAATCAGACTGGCAGGCACATCCGTATCTTGAGATTAGATAACGGAGGTGAGTATGAATCTAATGAGTTTGATGATTTTTGTCGAGAAGTAGGAATCAAGAAAGAGCTGACAGTGCCTTACAACCCCTAGTAGAATGGGGTTGCAGAAAGGAAGAATAGAACGATCTGTGAGGCTACTAAAGCCATGATCACTGATCTAGATCTTCCTTTGTCTTTATGGGCTGAAGCTACTGGAGCTGCAGTATACATTCGGAAAAGAAGCCCTCATGCTATCTTGGGAGAGAAGACTCCTGAAGAAGTCTTCACCAAGAAGAAACCTACAATTGATCACATGAGGATATTTGGTACTCCTATGTATGTTCATGTGCCAAAAGAGAAGAGGGCTAAGCTAGAGCCCTCCGGTAAGAAAGGTATCTTTGTTGGGTACAGTGATTGCTCGAAGGCTTATCGAGTATATATACCTGGACAAAGGCACATTGAGGTCAGCAGAGATGTGATCTTCCATGAGGAAGCGGTGTTTCGTAAATCACTAGAGCTTTCACCGGAAGATGCAGTTGTTCCACTTGAGTTTCCAGATTCATAAATTTAGAGGGAGGAAGAGGAATTTGATGATCAAATTCCAGATGTTCCTGAGAACATTAAAAGTCCACTAGAAGAACTACTTGAAGTTCCTCCTTCCAAAAGGAGACCTGCTTGGTACCGAGAGACAGTACAAGAAGCCCAGAAGCATAAAGCTCCTCCAGGGACTTTCAGAGAAAGCGTAAGACCAAAGGAGTACTCTGGTCTTATGAGTCAGCTTATCAGTTCAAAACCTTCATCATACGAAGATGCAGCAAGTAAACAGGTATGGGTTGATGCCATGATTGAAGAGTATAAGTCAATCATGAAAAATGATGTTTGGGAAGTTGTTCCCAGACCTGCAGGAAAGTCGGTAGTGACTTCTAGATGGCTTTATAATATCAAGTATGCTGCAGATGGAAGTGTGGAGAAGTATAAAGCCAAATTCATAGCTCGTGGCTTCACTCAGAAAGAAGGCACTGACTATTACGAGACATTTGCTCCTGTTGCCAGGTACACTACCATCAAAACCATCATTTCAATTGCTACAGTTTTCAAATGGAAGTTACATCAGATGGATGTAAAGACAACCTTTCTCAATGGTAAGATTGAGGAAGAAATTTATATTGAACAACCTGAAGGCTTTGTTACTCATGGGAAGAAGACCCATGTATGTAAACTGAAGAAAGCCTTGTATGGACTGAAACAGGCTCCGAGAGTCTGGTATGCCAGGATGGATGGATTTCTCCATAGCTTGGGGTTCTCCAAAAGTACAGTTGATTCTAACTTGTACTTTAAAGTTGTTCATAATCATGTCTTGATACTTGTTCTATATGTAGATGACTTGTTTCTTACAGGTGACAAACAGTTGATAGACCAGTGTAAGAGGGTGCTTACCTCTAAATTCGAGATGAAAGATCTCGGATTGATGCATTGCTTCCTTAGCTTAGAAGTTTGGCAAAAGCCAGGTGAGATCTCCCTAACACAAGGAAAGTATGCAGTGGACATCTTGCAGAGATTTGGGATGCAGGACTGCAAGTCCATGAGCGTACCAATGACTACCAACTTGACAAAGTTGCGGGACTCGGCCTCTAGTTCACAGATTGTGGACTTTACTCTCTACAGACAGCTCATTGGTTCCCTGATGTATCTCGTGCATACGAGAATAGACATCTGCTACACAGTGAATGCACTGAGTCAATTCATGTCAAATCCGAAGCACATACACTTGGTAGCTGCCAAACATGTACTCACATATGTGCGAGGTACTATTACGTATGGGCTCAGGTATACTTCCAGCAATGGAGTATTGTTATCTAGATATTCATATTCAAATTGGGCTGGCAATGCAATTGACCGAAAAAGTACCTCTGGTTATTGCTTCAGTATGTGATCAGCAATGATCTCTTGGTCCAGTAGGAAGCAAGGTTCCATAGCTCAGAGTACAGCTGAGGCAAAGTATATTGCTGCAAGGAAACAATTTGTCTCAGAAGGTTGTTATCTGATCTGTTCGAGGGAAAGCTTAACTCAATGATCATCCATTGCGATAATCAGAGTTGCATAAAGCTTTCAGGGAACCCAGTGTTTCATGACAGATCGAAACACATTGAAATGAGGTATCATTTCATCAGAGACCTAGTGCAAAGAGGTGCTCTGAAGTTGCAATACATTCGTACAAATGAACAGATTGCAGATATCTTGACCAAGCCTCTGACAGCATCAAAGTTCGTGTACTTTCATGACAAGCTTGGTATGGCAGAGAATGCCTCTCTCGCTAAGGGAGTGTTGATTTTTCTAAGCAACATCGAGAGCCCTTCTCTTATGGGACCACCTGTTCCAGGACCACAGTGAAGACTCAACCAGTGTTGAGTGACCATTCTGTTGAATGGTAGATATATGGTATGGGACCATGATACAGACCTAGCTCTGCCCTGGGTGGACTCAACCTAGTGTTGAGTAGACATCTGGTTCGGTACCACGATGTAGACCAGTCTAGTATTGGTAGACTCGGCTTAGTTCTGAGTGGTCATTCTCGTGGAGAATGAAGGCACTGTAAGCCCTAGACTAGGTCTAGGCATGTGTGGCACTCTGACCCTTGATATATGGACGTGGTGTACTTCTCCAAGGATTAGCTATCCTTGGTTTAGTTACCCTAGTACCAGATCTAGGTGTCACACAGAGTGTGGGATAAATGCATTAGTAACTCTCTTGGTTTATGATGATGTACTTTTGGAATAAAAAAGGACCACAGGTAATGACCACAGGGGCACTTGGAAAAAGGATAAAGTCAAAAGTCAAAATAAACAAGGACTTTTGTACCACAGGAAGAGGACCAAAGGTGGAAGTCAAAAATAAATAAGGACTTTTGGTAAAAGTCAAAGATAAATAAAATGACTTTTTGGTAAGAAGGTAAAAGTGAAATTAGGAAAAGATTAAAATATTATTATTTTTATCTTCCCTAATTTTGGTCCACTTAACAGGTGAATGAAGGCTATAAAAGAAGATAAAGTCTTCTCATTATTACACAAGTTTGCTCTGACAGGTGAAGCTGCAATTTTACTATGAAGATTGTTTTCGTGCCTTGGTAGGGCATCTTCAGCAAACCCTCAGCTAGGGTTTTTATCAGCAATTTATTTTTGGGGTAGCTCTCTTTATTTTTTTCTAGGCATCCTTACTCAGATCCGGGCAACCTCACACAGATCCAAGGAACCTCATGCAAAATCGAGCAAGTTCTCCAGGCAGCTCTGTTTTTCCTCTTTTCTGGCAACCGAGTTTTGAACAGCCCCTTCTTTCCTCTCGCGTTGCCCTTGTTCTCCATCCAGGCAACCTATCTAGGGCTTGGCCCTTCTTCTTTCAGCCCATGAGCCACTACCCGTGAGGGTTTGGCAAACTGCCAACCCTCGGGCAACCTCCAGGGTAACCCGTGAGGGCTGCAAGCTGCCAGCAGTCTGCTGCAGCAACTGTCGGGTACACCCTAGGGTCACGGGCTGTCCATTGACAGACCCAGCAGACCACGGGGCAGCAGAGATCTGCCCAAACAGACCACGAGCAGGACAAAGGAAGGAGATCTACGCAGCAGACAGGATAGAGAAAGACTCGGGCAGGGAAAAAGTACAGTCTGGGCAGCTAACAGAAATTTTTCGGGCAGCCTGAGATTTTCGGGCAGCCTGAGATTTTCAGGCAGGAGAGAGAAAATCCTATTTTTGGGTATTTTTTGTAAATATGGAAATTGTGGCTTGAAATTATCAGTCTAATTTTTACTGATAAATTTTATTGTGACTGTGGTTAAAATCCAGATCTGGATTTGAGGAACTTTTTGAAGAATTTCCTAAGTCATCTCATTTACGAGATGAGCTACTAATGCTTTTGGGGGTTTTGTCCTTTAAAGGTTTCCCCAGTGAAAAATCTTGTGTCTTCTGTGCTGATGTGATGAATGTGTTTTTACTGCATTGTTGATTTGTTTAAAGTTATCTGCAAATTTTTTTAAGTTATATGCTAATGCTAAAATTCAACAGACTGGAGCTAACTCGATCCCCAAATGTTTGAACCATAAAGGATTGTGTTCCTAATAATCGCCTCTATGAGGTAAGGTTTGGACAAGATGTCCTAAAACTGTCTCAGGAAGCATTGTCTTTCAATGAAGGCTAGGGAGCCATAAACTTTGTTGAGCCTAGGATGGAAGGGCTATCGCATACTGAAATGAGGTCCTATGAACCATTGTTTTAAAAATCGATCAACTCGAACTCATACTTGACCAAGTTCACCGAGTTGGCCCTCCACCAAGATGACTCGGCCTTCAAACCGGTTCGGCATCGAATTGGTGTTTGACTCGGCCGATTCGGTATTGAACCGGTCAACTTGGTCGAGTCCCAACCTGAACCAGCCGAGTTGTCTAGAAAAAAATCTGCTTTGTTCAGTTACTAAGTAGTTTTGGAAATACTAAATGGTAATGTTAAATTCTTAGAGTAAAAGTGACATTCTCCTTATCTTTCATTTTCTATCCTTTTACTTAGATTTTTAACATTACAAATAATTGTTTCAAGATGTTTGAGAGTGGTTCCAACCTCATCGGACTTCATATGCAAAATAGTAGAATTTTAGATCCCATTCAAAATTCAACAAACTTGACAGCTTTCATGATTTCATAATTGCAAAGTTTCCACCAAATTCTATCATGTACGAGGGTATGGGATTGGCATTTAATCAAAGCACATCAACCCCTCTATATACCTTGATTTTGGTGGTGTTGATTGTTGAACTCCTCTGTCATGACCTTACTAAAAATGTACTCTTCAGTCAAGCAAAATCACTTATTAAGAATCAAAATATTTTTCTACCTTATTTTAATGATTGGATTAGGATGCTTCATCAAAATTGTAGGGTGTTGAGTCATTGACTAATGTCCTTGGAGGATCAAACTTGAGATCAAGGATCAACTTTGATATATATCCCTATTTCCAAAATTTTGCGGGGTCACGTTTCAAACGTGTCCCCATCTCAGAAATCCGTCCTTGTTTCCCGTTTCTTGCAACTTAAAATCTAACCTAAAGCTATAAGATGAACACTAACATCATCCTTCTAGGCATTCATCAGCTACTACTACTACTACTATAGTTGTAGATGACTTTGAGGAGTTCAAGGTTGAGTCAAATGATATTTCCTATGCCATTGCTAGACGTGATTTTAGTTCTACTTCTAGTTCTAGTAGTGGTAATGAGTTTGATGATTGATCATGTTGATCAATGACATGTATGATATAGCAGTATCATACCATGTTTTTTGGACTCTACAGGCCAATTAGGCCTCATTGATTATGTATTTGTTCCAGAATCCATATATGTATTGCACAGTGCACTTCATGCCATTTTGATATATTCACCTTTATATGGTATATACATGAGTAGACTTTGGATATTTTGTCTCTAATGCTTTGGAATCATGGATTAGAATCTTTAAAATATTGTTTTTCTTTAAAATTTAAATATTTTATGTATTTTTTAGTAAACTGAGTTATTAAATTCAAATCGGCCGTGCCGATTCATTACTGATTCTGAGTCCGAGTCTGAGTTGACCATCGACCAATTCCAAGTACGAGCCCGAATTTTAAAACATTGCTATGAACTAGACCCCTAGATAGGTGTACGCTGTCGTGATCTCAATTTGGTAATTTACTCCCCTCAAAAGTAGAAATGTAACTCAGAAAGGAGGCTTTTCGATGAGCTGAAGATCATAACCTTGGTTTTACCCAAGTTGACCGTCAACTATCGAAGATCGGAGAAGCTAGCCAAAGCGTCGATCTGTGAAACAGAACACGCCCTCCCAGCCCTGCAAGTCGAACACTTGGGACACTCACTATTCATGTGTCAGAAGCAATTGAGATAGGTGTCGCATGCAAGAACACATGTCCCATGCATGTCCAGCACTCAAACAACACATTTCCTGGCGTGTCAACACTTAGGACACCAACAAATGTTTTAGAAGTTTCAAAAAATAATCAAAAACTGTGTGCAGATGTGTCCCAGAATGTCAAATGAATCCAACAATGTGTGTTTAATGTAGCTCTATTTTCTTAATGTTCAATCAGTTTACATATTTATGTCTATATTTTATTTCTGTTTTATATATGTATATCATGTTTCAGGGGTCTGTCTCCCATGTCAAACACCTGTATACCTGTGTGCCTGTGTCATGTGACTTAGCTCAGCAGCATTGAGGTGTAGCTTACAAACAATACAAAACAGAATCACTCTGACAATGTGACAGAAGTATTAATCAAACACCTATGAACCATTTCATTCTTATGTCACCCTTTGCAGGCATCTATTTGTGAAACAAAAGGACCCATTTGCAGAAAGTAACAGATTAGAGTGAAAAGGAGTCGATTTTCTTGCATTTATATATAACACCATAAATGAAGAATTTAAAGACCTTAACAGCTAGGGTTGAAATAATAAAAAGGAGGCAAAGACACACAGCGTGATGACAAGTTAGATGAGCCTGTCAGGATAGGGGAGAGTGACTTAAGGTTCAGAGATTCTCAAATCTTCTGAATCAATGGCTCAACTAGTTCAGAAAAGAAGAAAGTTAACAACACAAAATGTACAAGGCAAGGCAGGATCAGATAAATGCAATCTCATAGACATAAAATCCCATCCAAAGAACAATGGCACCTATTTCCCACAATTCAACACACCTTTTAGATGCACCAGTCCACCATGAATTCCCGAACACCTCTCCAGATCCAGGCTTGTCAGGTTTACAAGACCCGACAAGGCACGCAAGCCTGATGCGGTTATTGCATTGCTTGTTTTAAAACTAAGTGAAGTCAAGTTTGTAAGACCTGAGAAACATACAAAACTATATTTTAGAACAAAGATACATATATTGACACTCAACAAAACAGCCTCTCAAATAAAAGATCTAAAATATAACTACCAAAAATTGCCAGTGACTGCAATCTTCCTTGTTACAAGATGAAAAATGTGCCCCCTGATATTGCCTGCTCTAGAATTCAAAGAATGGGGCCTACATGATTCTTAGTTCGAAAGGAACGAACCTTTGTCTGAGAATTATATGAAATCAGATTGAGAAATGCAATGAATATTAACATATTACAAAGGTAGAGATTTACACTTGGAGAATATATACATCACTTCAATAATAGTACAAACTAAGCCTTAGGCTCAATCATTAATATTTAATGTCCTGAAAATGAGGCTCTGACTGGGTATCCTAAAATGTCGACATGCAACATCAAAATGCAGCTGTTCTAGAAACATTAATTTTTTGAAAAATAGAGAACCATCAAACAATAGCACTGATATTAATAAAGAATGAGTTCATATTCTGAAGCAGAGCTAGAGATTTTCCAGCATCACATAAGGATAATCTTTCAAATATTCTCTCTAATATTATTAAAATCAATCAGTCAAAAAGGCTAAATAGAGGGTTGATTTGGAGAGCAATGCACATTCACCATTATAATATAGGTGCTTCAGAAAATGCTTTAAGATTTTGTCACTGCAAGTTAAATACAGTGGGTCTCTACAACAAGCAGACGAATATTCAAACTTACAAGATACTAGTTAATTGTTAAATTTCATTAACAATGAAACAAAATGAAACAACCAGATGCACCACAACTGTCAATAACCCAACATCACCAATACAATCATTAAATAAGTTGGGAGATCAAAACCAAATGGAGTAAACTGTAAACATGCAACATGAAAACATGGCCAATCAAGGTTTGATAATAAGGTCCATCATAAAAATTTAAAATTTAAAATCAATGTAAAAACTGTTTGTTCTGGACAAAGAAATCAAAATTTCAAGATATTGAGCTTGTGGACATAGATACTTTGGATTATAATGTCCTGTCAAAAATTGAAAAAATTACGAGGATTACCTGTCAGATATTCTAGTCCAGCATCAGAAATATGTTCACAATAGTTAAGATTCAGAGACTGCAAATTTAGACAACCTTGCAATAGTGAAAGCCCCGAATCTGTCACGTTTGAACTAGAAATGTTAACCGCCAGAAGAGATGATCCCTGCGTCGCAAGAATTTCAAGCCAACTATCTTCCACTTCAGGGTATTCTCCCAGAATAACATCCTGTCAGAAAATCAGAACAAAAATGCTTGTTTATTTTCTTTTCAGTGTACATTCCTTGTGCAGAACTTTTTAATCACTCTCAATAATGTAACTCTTCAATCAAGGGATTACCTGAAGATTACAGTCTTGAAATGCTTGGAGTAAAGTCCTCGTGAGAACTTGAGTACGAACCAACTCATTAAAAATCTGCTGACTCAGATCTCTAGGAAGCAGATTAAAAGAGTCATATCTACCAATATTCTGCATTCACATACAATACACATTGGTCAAAGACTCAAAACCATCATCTTTGGCAAAAATCTTCCCTTAGGGCTTTAGCAAATCTTTTTTCAAGAAATGAAATAGACCAATTTAATGGGGAGAAATAGTACCTCACAGATTTTTTTTATAGACATCTCTAGAAGAGAAGGAACTTTTCTATCTCCCTTGCCATTGTCCAGTGCTATACGCAAAAGCGGGTTTATTGGCCTTCTAAGGCTGATACTTCTACTAGACCTCCCTGTTGCTCGATGGAGGTCTTCTACACTGTCTTGTTGATCTCTTTTTCTTGAGCAAGCTCCACCCATGAAGTTTAAGTGAATATTCTCTTGAAAGTGTTTTTTTATTTTTTAGCACACGCTAGAAATGCTACAAAATATCTGTATCTCTGCCTTTCACGCAAGATATGTGATCAAGCTAACCTTGCAATAAGATTGGTATTTTAGGTTGGATACAGCCATCATCCACCAAGATGGAACATTGGTCCTCACATACCTGCACCAAACAATGAACCACAATTTTATTTTCATTCATTTAATGTTATAAATATTCAGAAAATATTTATTTGGCTAGTCTGCATAATAAAATACAAAATGACAATGACTACCATCAACTAAAGGCCACATGAAGTTTTCCCTATTTGTATAGCAGTAGCCTCATTGGTGTTTGGAACAACAGCATATAACCCCAATGAACAAGTGCTGCTTGCTTACAATGCATGATTCTCTAAACAGCTTTTGTTTGAAGTTTGAACAGACTTTGGTTAATATTTATTGTAAGGTCAAATTTAAATTTACACTTCATTCTTATGAACTCGGCTTTAGGCTAGTTGACCTGCTGTACTATGTATTATAAGATATAGTACAATCACTAAAGGAAATATTCCTCCCTAAATTCCAGTTATTTTACAACATCAAGAAAAAAACACACTTTGTTGGTTAGTAAAGCAGGGATATCTTTATTTCCCCCACCAAAGTAAATCCCCCCCAATAGACATGTTCACCCCTTGTGGGCCAGCTCATCCATGTAAACAGGCCATTTATTTCAGTTGGGATCAGGTGAAAATTCCTGGGCGATTTTGACAGCTAAGTCACAAGGTTCACCCCTTGTGGGCCAGCTCATCCATGTAAACAGGCCATTTATTTCAGTTGGGATCAGGTGAAAATTCCTGGGCGATTTTGACAGCTAAGTCACAAGGTTTGGTGAACTTCAAGCTTGAGGTTCGAAGTTCGGTGAACCTAAAAAAAATTCTCGGGTTCAATCAGGTTCGTCGAACCTAAATCGTTTCTCATGTTGTGAGTCTCACCAACATAATTACGTTATCATTTTTCAAGGTCGCTAAATGCTTTGAGGCGACAGACTCGTGACATATTTTCGTGGATTTAAGCTGCAGACAACTTATGTTTGCTTCTGGTTAACAACAGTGCGCGGAATCTACAGTTCGACGGGCGACAGTGCGCGGAA
This sequence comes from Pseudotsuga menziesii, assembly GCA_001517045.1. NCBI lineage: Eukaryota > Viridiplantae > Streptophyta > Pinopsida > Pinales > Pinaceae > Pseudotsuga > Pseudotsuga menziesii. The sequence goes on from LPNX010600575.1 coordinate 266,721, forward strand.
TCTACAGTTCAACGGGCGTACTATGCACTATACAGTATCTAAATCATCCGTCAAACCCTCGGCACCGTCGCTTGTGCAAGCACTTGACTTGCCGTCAAACCTTCATCGAACAAACCTTCAACCCTGTTGCTTGAGCGATCTGTTAACTTGCTTGAGCGAACCCTTCATCGGACAAACTTGCTTAAACTTTATGTTATATTTAATTTTAAAGTTTAATATAATTATATTAACATACATATAATTATAAAGTAATTAATAATTATAATATAACATAATTAATACTTACATTTAAAGTTTATATATATATATATATATAATAAAGACGAACCTAATGGTGAGCCTCATCCGAACCTTAGGAAAAAATTCGAAGCTAAAGGTTGTCGAACCTGAACCATGTGACATAGTTCGACAGAATAGATACCCCAAATCACAGCTTCTTAGAATAGGGATTGCTACCTTAAGCTTGGCAGAATAGATACCCAAATCACAACTTCTTAGAATAAGGATAGCTTACATAAGATTGTGAGACATATTCTGAATCATTGTAAAAATTTCTCGTACTAGGAAAAAGTTCCTGATTGCTTCTGTTGAAGAGAACCATCCAACTTAAAAAAATTTGAAAACGTTTGTCTACAGAGCAGCTTTGGAGGAATTTTAGCATTTAGATTCCAAAAAATAGCTACCAGTCAACAAGTTTATAACTCTGCTGATGAGGCAACACGAAATATTAACTATATTGTTATTGGCATTCATCTTAGAGCTTCAAGCAGTTTAAAATCCCAGTGGTATGTGTTCTATTTACAGAGTGACAGATGAAACCTGAAGACTATATACTAAAGTAATTGAACTCAAGCTTTTCTTCTCTCAAATCTGTAATCTACACTGTCAATAGATCCACTTCAGTTCCTACTATCCATATTTCAGTGTAAGTAAGTGGACCATAGTCAAAACTCTATATACCATCGTGTACAAAATGAAGCATCAATTACATGGGCCACTGAATTTGAGTTTCCTTGTAATTTATACACAAACCATTTATAAAAAAGACAGCAAATTCTGTTGTCATTTGTCTATAACGTTATTGTTATACTTACACCAGCCCATGAAAGAGGCGATTGGCATTAGGGCACATGTAGTTTGACTTGGACTGAACCAAATTACACTGACCTAGTACAACTAAATACTGTTTAATAAGTATCAAGATCAAATAGCTCATATTTTAAAATTTGAAGTATCCAAGATGTGACAGTATGCCTACATGAACTCATAACATCTCAGAAAAGTGGAGTACCCAAACTAACAAAAACGTAATATATAGCCCAATTTAACTGTGATGGATTTAGTAGCATTCTAAAATCTGAAAATTACATCCACTTTTAAGTCTTCACAACACAACTCCAGAACACTAGCAATATAATACAAGTGGTTGTGGTAGGTTGTGAATCTGTGATACCTACTAATGCACTTAGAATTGTCATTAATTCGTCCAAATAAATGCAGTTTTAAATGCTTTTTAAACTCTGTTGAAATCCTACAAGTCCAATTCATTAAAGTTCAATTTGTGGGTATGGGATTTTGCACATAAATGTGCAGACTACAGCTCAGGTGTGCTGGAACTAATTAAGTGGGTTGAAAGCCCCTCACCCTACCCAAAGACATTCTTTTCATTAAATTGAAGCTGCTGGTGAAATGGGCAACCTTCTAGATACTATTTTTAAGAGGCAGGATGAGCACCAAGGCATCATCATAAGGAGGCAGGTTGAGCACCAAGACGTCATCATAAAGAGGCAGGATGAGCACCAAGACGTCATCATAAAGAGGCAGGATGAGACAGAATGGGATATCCTTTCAATAAAGCATCATCGGTGAATTCTGATGGAGACAAGGTAAGTAAGTATCTAAGGAACCCAGCAATGGAAATGTTTTCCAGAAAGACCTCTGACAAGAGAAGTTGATGTGCTCAGAAGATATATGTAAGCCTTGCTTTTTGGGAAGTTGATGTGCTCAGAAGATATATGTAAGCCTTGCTTTTTGGGAAGTTGATGTGCTCAGAAGATATATGTAAGCCTTGCTTTTTGGGAAGTTGATGTGCTCAGAAGATATATGTAAGCCTTGCTTTTTGGGAAGTTGATGTGCTCAGAAGATATACGTTCAAAGCTTTTAGTCTTAAATCCTTAGTATTGTCTTATGAATCTCTAGGGTTTGCTGTTTACTATGCCAAATGTCTTAATACTTTTGAGCCACACCTGAAACCTCGTCTCTGGATAGGATTTTATTTTCTGCAAAAGTTTAAACTCTGTAGTCTCATTCTAATGTGGTTTCATACAAAAAAATTCAACTCTTGCAGATCACGGTGAGTTTGTTTGCTCCATTCTCCAAGGACTTAACTCCTCAAAATTACTTAAATGTAAGATAGAAAAAGGATAAAAAATTACTTAAAACTCTAAGAGATAAGCTGAACTTCACCCAAATTACAGAGTATTCTCAACCACATAATCATGAAATTATCCAATTAACAAACAAAACTTGCTAAAGATATCCCAATCACAACCTAAAAAACAAATATTAAACAAAAACCTAGCTTTGCCCGCTTCTGTCACCTATTTAGCACTCCGAAGATCAGTGATGCATTACAACCTCAGCATGGGGAAAAATAGACATATAACATTTATAAAAATCACAACAATAACAAATTTAATCAAATTACAGAAAACACATAAGAACTTACTCAAGTTATAGAGAATTTCACAGGCATGTAGCCTGAACATTCTTCTATTGATAAAATTTAGTGAAGAAATTGATCATTAACCTCAGGATATAACTCGTAGCAAACATGTTTATATGTCCAAAGAGAGAATTTATAGAAACGTCTGCCAAATCAATTGAACTGTGAACTAACCAATGGTACTTACTAGCAACGTATCATGTAAAATTTCTTCAAATTAGAGAAAATAAAGATAGAGCATACTACCTATGGAAAAAAGACGAATTTCATCAAAATTTACAGAAAATCTCCCAAAAGTGTGCCGAATTTTTTTTCCTTTTAAGTGAAATCATGACTAAAATCAATCATAACATAAAACAACAAGTAAAGAGTTAGCAACAGACTAAGCTTTGTCCACTTCTACTATACATTCAAGCGTCTAAAAATATATAACAATTTTGTATTTGCAGGAAATTGCACGCAATAGATGATGTTGTTAAAATGAACATGATTCAAACAGCATGCGTGAACAAAGGGAGGAGACGGATTCCTTAAAATACAGAATATTTGCAGAGCATGACGCCGTAAATTACTCCGACTGCAACAGATTATTAAGAATCGGACCTTCGCAATGTAAAACAAGAAACAAATGATGGCGAAACTTCAAAATAGCTCCGTGTCCTTTCGCTGTACATCTATCGGTCTAAAGATAAGTGCTTAGTATTCATTTTATGCACGTTTCTCTAATGACAGCAATGCATATAGTAGCATGCAACCAATTCCAAAGCTTAAACACGCACCAACTCAATGACGACTTGAAAGGGAGCTTAAATTTACAATTGTCCGTCTAATAAAGACACTTTCCGCCAGTTTTCGTAAAATTATGGACCAAAAATTACTATCAATCCAATTCCAAAGAAAAACTGCAGGGATTCAAGAGTATTTAAAGAAACACCTTGGTTAACATTTGTCCGTCTAAGAATGAGTCTTTCCGCCCGTACTCTATAATATTATGGGTTATAAATCAGTATCCATCCAATTCCATAGAAAAGCCGGACGAATTCATGAGAGTTTACAAAAACATCTGAAATAAACATTTCTCGGCCCGAAAAAGACTTATATATACATAATTTTCGTAATCAGTATCCATCTCATTCCAAAGAAAATCCGCAAGAATTCAACAGTATTTACAAAAGCACCTGAATAAACATTTATCAGCCCGAAAAAGACATATCTATCGATCATTTTCGTGTAGTTGTGTCTCGTAGACAAATATCTCGACATTTGCAAAATAAACGAATGCAATAATTCGACGATCATTCAAAGATACCTTGAAATGCCTTAAAATTAAGCATCAATCACAGAACTTCACAGAAAATGAAGACTAATAATCAAGCCTTAAAGCTAAGGGTTTCAAGAAATGTTTGTCCAAATAATGGCCAAGGACTCGCCAGCCTAAATGATCATAGCATTAACCCTCAAGGGACTGATATGAAATGAATTGAAAGGCGAGGGTTTATCGGAATATGGAGCAATTGAAGCTAACAAACACGAACGCAGACTAATCTGATAACCAAAAAGTGAAAAGAAGAACCTGTGAAGGCTCTTCGGCTGCTCGCTCTCCTCTCCTACTCCTGTGTTCAAGCCAGGAGCAAATATGGCGCAATGCCAAAGCTAAAAGCATTCATTCTCCCTGCCGAACCGGGCGGGGAAGTTCGGTTACCAGACCTCAGCCTCGGCGGCCGATACGGTGCCAAGTCGCTTCCACCGACTCGCAACAGTACTGACTCGCACAGTCAGCATGGATGCCACGTCTGATGGCTCTTATAACAGGGCCCCGCAGGTGGGTCCTGCGGCGCGCTTGAGGTTGCGTGGACGAGAGATTAGAGGAAACGGATAAGGCACCTCACGGCAACAACCATCTGTTTTCCCCAGTTTTACTTTCAGTCAATTGTCCTCCGTCTTCAGGGTATCATCTTAAGATAAGTGAAAGAGGCAATGTCAAGTTTAAGGCTGTCTCCTAACCGTAAAAGTTGGATATTTTTTTATTAATATTCACTTAACTAATATAGTTTGTTAGATTATGTATTAAGGTTTTTTTGTGTGCACCAAGGAGATTTACATATACATTATCTCGGGTTTGAACCTAAGTTATATGTAGGTGGATGCCTGGTTTAAATAATTAATATAGTTAATTTACATTATTAGGGAGATTTACATTTATATTATCTTATTGGAGTTTGAACCTAAGTTATTTGTAGGTGGTTGTCTTGTTATGTTTTCGACAAGGAGATATATATAAATTGTGAAGATGTATTAATCATGTCCGTACAGTGTAATATTTTAAAAAAATTCATACTTGTTAATAGTTGTTAATATCTATATTTTTAAAATTTGAATTTTTTATTTTCTGATTGGGCAAAAGTAGTTGACGTACTCCTCAGTTTTCCCTTCCCAAGACCCAGTGAAGATGTGATCTTAGCATTGGATGTGGTGGTAAGGTTTGCCTTCCCTTTATCTGCTACTACATTAAATTGTATCTACTACTACGCGTTTCCATGGAAAAGGCCATTCAATTGTTAAAGCTTAGATCCATATCACGCAACCCAAGGCTTGATTGATCCTAAAATCGTGGCGTCATTTTTCAGGCTATCATCTCTTTGAGACAATCTGCAATACTACATTCGCCATCAAAATTTATTGTTCGGTACGAACTTAATTGCTCTACTAATTGCTACTTTGACTACGATCGCCATTATCGAGAAAGAGAGAAACCAACTTTTATATGACACATAGAATGACATTAAGTCTTCTCAGGCTAGGCCCGCCCCAGCTGCCCACAGTTTTGAGCCGTTTAACCGTCGTATTTGATCAAAAAATCTAACACATGTACAAAGAAATATTTTAAAGGGCATTCTCCCTTCGTTTCACACTCTCCGGTGCAGGTATTTGTGGGTATTTATCTTCATTCCTTGCCACAAAAAATTGCATTCGAACTATCAAACCAAACTCCGATAAATTACTCGTTTAAAAATGATTTATGGGCATTAAACATGAATGCCAAGAGAGCCCACAATGGCTCCCTGAACATGCATTAATTCTTCACGACAACCAAGAGAACAAGTTGGCTGGCTAGTTCATGCAAGAGAATAAGCTTTGAGTCTCTTTATATCGATTCCAGACCGAATTAAATTTGGACTAAGACCGCAATTGTTGCAGTGTTATTAAGGTTTAAGGAGGGTTTGGGCTTCATGGTTGAGTAGGAATCAAGGGTGGCATACGCCTATTAATTAAAATGTGTGCAAGTGGTTTGAAGGGGCAGATATTACTGCGTCTATTCTTTGCATTGATTGAATTTGAGGTTGGCGTGGGCGGGTGAAAAATTGTGGCCATGTATAAATCAAACAAATTATCCCTCTAGAAAAGATGTGGTACCACCAAATCTATATTCTCCTCGAGTTTTAAATTTTAACAATCTACCGTTAGTACTTAGTAATTGGAGTTTAATTTAGCCCAACAAAGGAAGATCCAAGAGTCTAGTGTTTGGCATGCTTCTTCAGTTTTCACCTCTAAGGTGTTTCAATTTTCAAGCATGGGGACGTTTCAATTTTCACCCTCGAGGATAGCGTTTAAAATTTTAATGTGTTGAAATAAAGGTTGCATGTTTATCTCACAGTTCCTTACTATGGCAAGTGTGGGGGATAGCAAGTTTGTATCTTATTCTCAAGCATGACTAGCGTTTTAATGGCAAATATTTTTATTTTTTCATTGTGTTGAATTGTTTCCATTACAAATATGTTTACTCTCTGCCCTATGCTTTCTAATATACATGAACCATATTCTCCCTAGGTTGCACATAATTCAGAAATAGGGGTTATTGAAGCAATTCAGTGTCATTTGCATGTGAATTGTTGTTTTGAAGTTTCGTGTTCAATTGTTTGCAAGGATGATTCGAACGAACATTGATACACATGCCTCCATGGAGGAGGAGTTAGAATATAAAAGCACATGCGATTAGCCAAGCTAGGTCGAGCTAAGGTTAACGTAGTATTGCTACTCTAGAAGTTAATTGCATGCCCAAGCTTACATTAAGTGTTGTTGTAGTGGATTCAAAGTAATTGGAAACAAGAATCTGAGATGAATATGTTGATATGCATCTCAAAACTCCATCTTTCCCTCTTTGATTTCATTTATCCATGCCCCTTCTTTACTTCTAAGTGCTAATGGAACAAAGTACATAAATCTCTAACAATTGTTTAAATGTCAGCTAGGTTTTTATTTAAATTATTTTTTATTACTTATTAATTTTGTGTTGTTGGTTTTATTATGGGAGGAAATGGAATTAAGCCACACATAAACGGATGGAGTGGACTGTTGATTTCAACTATTAAATCTCAATTATGTTTTTCATAAAGAACACTTCCAAGAATCAAATCCCTCAACTGACAGAAAAAACCCTCACTTTACAATAGTTAAAAAGATATGTTTAAATCCAGGGAACAAACACCTGACTATCAAATGTAGAGACTAAGGCAAAGAGTGGTGGCCCTTTCAAAGCCTTTAGATAAAATAAAAACATATTCTGCAAGGCAATTTTTCTTTCTGCGGGTCAATAACGATCGTCTCCAATTTCGACCAATTGCAAGATGTCCTCCAGATACGCAGCTTCCGCCTAGGTTTCAAATCTTTTTTATTGGGACGTTGGATGGCCTAAATGGTTATTTAGTTGGTTCTATTTTTGTATATAAGTTCTCTATCTATGAACCATGATCTTATTTTAAATAGAGAGGATATTGAAACTTTCCTTGTTTCATGTGGAATTCTATCCAAGGGTTGGGAGGAGTTACGTCATGCAAACAACTCAAAGAATTATAGTCTGAATGAGTAAGAAGGCGTTGCATATGTTGCCTTCCCTTCATTTCTTGAAATAGAAGGTTTCATCATCGAAGCAAGAAAATATGGAGAAGGAAATATACAAATAAACAACCACGTCTTCTCTTCTTCCCTCAAGGGTAATGATGATAAACCAGCCCTTGTCCACCATAGCTCTTAAGGTTTTCCTCCATATTACGTAGGATACATGTTTCCAAGCAAAGGTAAACTAATTTATCTTTCAGTATAGAATGATCTTAGATTGATAAAAATATTTTAGTACATAATAATCTTAGATTCATAAAAATAGGAAATACTTAGTCACTTATTTTAGCATTGTGTTGATGCATTCCATGATCAAACAAATGCAAATTTGTGGGTCATTCCTTAGGAGGGGCAGTTGCAAACCTGGCCACACTATTTACCATGACTATTGTTGCTAGTTAAATTTCAATTTCCCTTCCAAACTCGTTAGTCGATTGTTGAGCAAGGGCACAATCACGAGAACAATCAAACGGAAGTAAAAGTTGCATCACCCAAAAGGGTTGCATGTAGAAATGATAGGTGGATGAACAAGCATCAACAATATTTGTGCATTTGATTTTTAACGATAGCATGCAATCATCCAAGTAGATTTATGATATTATAAGTTAGAATTCTATCGGTGATTCTCCAGTGAAATAGAGAAATGCAGTTCAAGCTGTTATAACGCATATATGCGACTCTCTACTCAAAATTGATTGCCCGTGATTGCCCAGGAGGCAAGAGTGTCTCTGTCGAATTTGATGTATTCTTATGTCGGGAGTTTACCATAATTCAAGTCGGTGTTACTTTACAAGAAAAAATGGTTTGATTATTATGTTTCCTTTACTTTACAAGAAAAAAATGGCTCCCCTTAATGCTCATGTGCAGAGTCTAAGATAAAGGTAAGCAATTATTATGATTTATGCCCATCGATCATATGGATAGTGGCTCGATAAATATGGATCTACGGGTTGAAGTTTGTATTGTGTGCTTTATAACTGGATAGTACCCATCACCTTTAGCCTTACTTCAAGGGAAATCCCTACCGTTTAGAGACAAAGACGGAGACTTGCTTGAAGTTTTTTTACTGTGGATTCCTAACGTGTAGGATAAAGAACAACCAAAACGTTTCACTTTTTGGAGTTTTTAAAATCAAATTTGGTCAAAATCACTATTGAAAAATGTAATTTTTGCAATATGGAATTCTAGTATTCATAATGATTTATCGTCCACTAATAGTGGATTTTAGAATTATCTAAATCATCAAAATCACCATTTAAGCAACGAAAACTGCTTTTGGGCCTGTCACAATGGGCCAATAACTGTAACAACTTACTTTTCAACGTTCTAATAAAAAATATACAAGTTTCAATTATTATAAGTGATTGCCCTTTATTTTCGACTATGGGAAGAGGATTGAAGGATTGTTCAAAGTTTATTAAACTATCAGTTTGACAAAATTAAACTATTTTTTTTTATTTTATTTAAAATTGTCACATTCATTGAATTGTTATGTGTCTTTGATTATTTACCACTTAAAAGAAAACCAATGCAATTCTAGTTATAAAAAAAAATAAAGAAAATGCATTTACATCCCATTATAGTAAAAATTACATAATTATGATAATTATAACCATTAATAATAATAAAATTATTAATCAAACGTAAATATGAACATAAATAAAAGTGTTACTTTTACTTATCGAGAAGTAAAAGTGCTGCTAGTTTCTTATTGTGTTAAGAGTTTGATATTAAATTGTAATTTGACATTGACTTTTATCTACATTTTCTGAAAAAAGTTCTTGGTGATATCCATTTTGTACAGAATGAGAATTGCCCTACAAACAGCAAGTGATACTAAAAACAAGCCCAACCCAAACTTTGTTGAGCTAGCCATTAAATTAAGTAAGAAGCAATATATGCTTGAGTGCTATAAAGAGCATTGTGAGAAAGAAGATTACATCACATATTATGATTCCTTCAAGAAACATGACAAGAAGGATACTGGGGCCAATTTGGGCAAGGTAAAGCTCGCCTCCTTATGGGATAATATTACTAAAATGTGTGAAAAGCATGCTTTGCCAAGTGAATTCCAAACTCATAATAAGTGGATAGATGTTGGCAATACCTATAGCAAAATTGTAGAGCTGCTAGATATTGCACATTATTATTTGATTAACCCCAAGGGCAATTATATTACCCCTCATATTTGAGGATTTTTTTTTAATACCTGAATGTTAGGGCAGTGATGAGAGCTTAACAAACTAAGCGATTGAGGATTAACCTAATTTTTATCCACATTGACATATCAAATTAAAATGACAAAATTTCTTAACTTCTAGGTATAAATTGTGAGATAAATGAAAATTGTTTTATTGTGTCATAGTAAGAGAATAATTTCTTTCACAAAATCATTGTTCCCTCATTGTAAAATCGATTACAAATCACTTGACTGAGAATTGTTTTCAAAGTTACAAATGTATTGTCATAAAATTGATGAACAAAGATTTCATATATATATATATATGTATATATATATATATATATATGTATATATATATATATGTATATATATACATATATACACATATATATATATGTATATATACATATATGTATATATATACATATATGTATATATACATATATGTATATATATACATATATGTATATATACATATATGTATAT
>LPNX010600575.1:280125-297220 GCA_001517045.1 Pseudotsuga menziesii
ACAAGCACAGAAGTTGAGGAATATTTGGAACACAGAGTGAAAATTGGTGGAACAATGAAAGGGTATGTCAACATGAAGCGTTTCCAGGCCTTTTTGTTTTCACAATATGGGAAATAAGGAATAGAGCAATATTCAAAAACATTTGGACTTCCTCAGAAATAACAGTTAATGTGCTTTTGCAGAAAATAATGAAACATCAAACGACACCAAAACAAAAACCAAGAAGAGTGCTCAAACCGCTGAACATAGACAAAAACACTCCTTGGGCTTTCTTTGACGGAGCAAGCCAAGGGGAACCTCCCTTGGGAGGCGCTGGAGGTATTCTTTTCCTGAATGAAACAACAAAGACAAAGATTACTTTTTCTCCAGGACAGGGCACAAACAACAAGGCAAAATTTTCAGCTTTACGGTCAGTCCTTCGAATAACATCGAAAAATCATGTTCGAAACCTTTATCTCTTTGGAGACACTAAAATAACTATAGATTGGGAAAATGGACAGTTGCAGATAAATGCACCACATCTTCAGCATTTGTTAAGAGCAATCAGAGATTAAATTGAAAATTTTGATTCAATTTCCTTTCAACACATTTACAGAGAACTAAATTCTGAAGGAAACAAACTTTCCAAAGAGGCTTTATAGCTACCTCCAGGGTTGATGGAGGTAAAAGAATATGCAGATAATATTTTAATAAATCAATATGTAAGGTTATGAGCTTACAAAACTCATGGGAAATTTCTTGTGTAGGCCTCGAAAGAGCAAATCATGAACTATATAGGCGAATTTTGTGTATGCCTTTTTGGTGATTTTATGCATGTCGTGTGGCAACTTATGTATGCCTTCTTTGGCGATTTAAGGACCAATTTGGAAATCTTTATGTATGCCTCAAAAGGGCAGTCCATGTTTATTAAGTGAGAATAAAGGGATATTTTTCTTTGGAAAAAATATATATTGGCAATTTAAGGACCAATTTGGCAATCTTTATGTATGCCTCGAAAGGACAGTCCATGTTTATTAAGTGAGAATAAAGCGATATTTTTCTTTGGAATATATATATATGTATGTATGTATGTATAAGTGATATAATATTGGAAGCGCAATGGCTCTCTGCGGGAAGGGACTAGCTTGCGAAGGTGCAAGGGTGTGTGCAAATGGGGCAACAATCTTTTAACTTTTTTTACCCTTCGCCCATAATGACTAAAACTGCAAACCTGAGGGAAGCATATTTCGGCGTTGAAAAGACCCGTTTGACACTAATCCGCCAACTAAGTGTAAATCTAAGGAGCGCATCATGTACCTTGATGAGCTGGATTATGATTAAGACACCCATAATGGCTCCATATTTTGCACGGAGCAGGAAATTCAGTGTACGAAGAATTTACGGGACGCGCAGGAGGAAAACTCGCCACAGATGGAAATTGTGTTGCCTAAAGCACTCATGATAGAGGGCACTTCAAAACATCGTGCAAATGACGTCACCAAGTCGAAAACTACTCGAGAAATTAAGTCAGGGATGGAAAAAGGGATACGATCGAAGAAGACATGTGCATAGATTACAGTTGGGAAAGATATACACATCGAACAAATCCCAAAATATTTGAAATTGGCACTGATCGAGAAATTTTGCGGGAAGACGCTAGGAAGAGACACTCTGATGTAGTGGATGGAGTCAAATTGGAGTGAAAGATTGGGATATACACCAAAATTTCACGTCCTCCTACGAGGATGGTTTTTACTCAAAATGTGATAGGAGGAAGATGGCCAAAAACTCTTAGAATGACAATGGCAATGGGGACCGTGTGGAGCCCAGAGATGAAGATGATATTAGCAACATGGTATGGCTCAGTCCTAGGGACACTATTAGAAGATGGGGAGACATGATTAACTTACATGATTTTAAATGTCTATGGGCCTTTCTATGATAGGAAAGTGTTTTGGGAATTTGTTGGAAGCTCGGGTGCTCTGGAGTAGGAAAATGTGATATTGGGGGGAGATTTGAATTTGACACTTTCATCGAATGAGGTTTGGGGAAAGAACATAAGGAGTGATTCCTTGAGTTCCTTTTTTAGCATTTTCTTCGAACAAAAAGGTCTGGTAGATTGAGCTCCATTGAAGATGGAACCTACATGGAGAAACAAAAGAGTTGGAGACCAAGCAATATCCAAGAGATTATATCATTTATTGGTGGCAGAAAGTCTAGTTAATGAACAACTACTACATCAATCAATGATTGAAACGGGAGGAAACTCGGATCATCGACCAATAGTATTAAAAGTTAGGGTTCCAAAACAAACAAACAAAAACCTCCACCTCCCTTTAAATTCAACTCCCAATGGTTGGCAAAGGAAGAATACAAAACCATAATCTTGAGTGCCTGGAAACCCTTGAGAGAATCTCAAAGCCACTCATTTATGAAACAATTTGCTCACAACTTGGAAAAAATGAAAAAAATATATAAGGAATAGGACAAAAGGCACAAAACAATCCTGCAGGAAGAGTTGAAGCGAGTAGAGAAAAAATTGAGGAGTTGTATGAAAGAAATAAGGAGGACATTTTCTCTACAGAAGATATAGGAATCCTAGAGCAATTAGAAGGGAAAAATGACTCTTTGCTGTTGGAGGAGGAATAGAAGTGGATATTAAAGAGCAAGGCATTATGGCTAGAAGAAAGAGATAGAAACACAAAATATTGTCGCAGATTTTCCTCACAACGAAGGAGCATAAATACTAATCTCGAAATCAGGACATGCGAAGGTAATCTGGTAAGATCATTTCAAGATAAAGCTCAAGCAACTATAGACCATTTCCGAAATATTTTTACAGAACCTGAGGGATGCCCAATAATAGAAATTTTGGAAGTAATAAAGCTATTCCCCAGGCTAATCACAGATGAAATGAATGAAGAATTAACAAAAGAAATCACAGAGGAAGAGATACAACAAGTTCTTCACTCCTTCCAGAAAGGAAAAATCCCAGGCCCGGATGGCTTCACATTGGAGTTCTTCCAAGATTTTTATGATAAAATAAAGGGGGATATAATGGCAATGGTTAAGGAGTCACAAAAACTAGGAAAAGTGCTAGGAATCATCAACTCAACCTTCCTAACCTTGATTCCAGAAAAACAGAAATCAGAATCCTTTGACGACTTTAGACCAATATCATGCTGCAATATGATATATAAGGTGATAGCCAAGGTTATTACACTAAGATTAAAATCCATTCTGAGTGAGGTGGTATCAGAAGAACAATTTGGATTCCTGCACAATAGACATATTCATGATGCAATTTCACTGGAATAAGAGGTAATTCACGCCATTAAAAAAGAAAAGCAACGTGCTTTTGCTCTCAAGCTGGACCTTTATAAAGCATATGATAGGGTAATTTGGACCTTTGTGAGGTTTTTACTGATTCAAATAGGAATGTATTTGGAAATGGTTGACTAGATCATGGGATGTATCTAATCAGCCTCTTTTGTAGTATTGATCAACGAATAACCCTCTAGCTTTATTCGCCCATCAAGAGGCATCAGGAAAGGATACCCCCTCTCACCTTTTGTGTTCCTACTATTTGTTGAAGCACTGAGTCGACTAATACATAATGCCAAAGACACTAGAAGGATCGAAGGGGTTAAGGTAACCAGCACGGAATAAATCACTAACACACTATTTGTAGATGATCTACTTATGTATGGAAAGGGTGCTGGGGAAAATCGTAGGGTCTATGCCTCTTCACTTGATAAATACAAGAAGGAAATAGGGATGATGATAAACATAGAGAAATCAAGCTTGACATACAATGAATTTTCAGGAGATTTGACTCAAAAGGCAAGAAAAATAATACCTTTCCCAGCCGTCTCAATCACAAAAGGATTTAAGTACTTAAGATTTTTTCTATGACCAAACTGTTATGCCTTTCAAGATTTGGTATAGTTGTATAAGAAAGTTGAAGCCCGAATTTCAGCTTGGACAAACCATTTCTTCTCCAAAGGAGGTAGAATGGTATTACTCAAATTAGTCTTACAAAGTATCCCGATTTATTGGGCATCCATTACCTACTATTGGATTTTCTCCCTCGTCCAAGGATCCCGACCCAGGTTTAGTACCTTCTGCTTAGCGCAACAAAACCCAAGATATCGACCCAATAGAGTAGAGCTCAGTCGAAAGCACCTGCGACGCAGACGCAGTCTCACCCGCGATATCTCTCTAGAATGGGTAACTGCTAGAACCACGTTTCCGTAGTTGGGTGGGGGATTTCTGGTACCTTGGACCCTTACCAAGGTTCTCAACGAAGCCCATGGTGGATTATTTATGTCCACTATGACCCAACAGTTAGGACTCGACCCAACTTCTCTTATACAACTTATTATATTAACAATCTTTATGCAGCATAATCATATTCAACTGGTATGCGACTGATATACATCTATTCATTTGTAAGCAAATCTATAATCATTCATTCAATGCAACATTTACACAAGGAATTCAGACACATTTAGCATTCACACATATACACATAATATAACATGGAAACCCATATGGGCAAAAACCACATAGGTGCTCTTCATCTGGAATGAGGAAATATATGCACCTTTCGTGTGCACACTAAGTTGCAGACTCTGTTCACGATCTTCTTCTCTATCTCTACAGACTCTTACTTCCTCTCATGCTCTATGATATTCTCTCTACTCTCTTCCTACTTTTCTCTATTAATTATCTATACACAGCCTGGATCAACTCAACCTTTCCTACTCTTCTACGCACTCAGCTGCAGATTCTTCAACTCGTATGCACTCAATGATACAAACATACAACAAAATACAGAGCAGCTGACAGTCTAACAATACAGAGCCAACAATAGAGAAGCTAATGAGAATCTAACTAGAGTCTAATGAAAGTCCAACCCGAGAGTCTAACCCGCATACAACTTCGGTTCCCTCCTTTATAGACTCATTATAGACTCGATACCGACTCGTTTTATGTCGCTTTCTCACTCAACTTCCTATATCCATCTAACAGGTTGTCTTTCATATTCTAGTAACACCTAACGGGAGGAACTAACATCCTGACTTACATAGATTCCTTCATACGTGCGTTTTCTTCCAGCTCTAGTCGAACTCGTACCCACTATCTTTACGGCCTGAAACTTTCTAACCATTATGCTCAGTTTCCAGCTATTATGCTACTTGCAAGCCTTCTGATGTTGTTATTCTATTGCACTCCTTCCTTTTGGTGCGACTTCCTCTTCTGGCACAACTTCCTCTTATGTTGCGCCTCTTCCTCTTCTTCATCCTTCCTTTCATTGCTTCTGTCGCAGCTTCCTTTGTCTTCTTGCTTTTATGTTGCTACTTCTGTCGTAGCTCATTCTTCTTCTTATTTAGCTCTTCTCCATACTTAGGTAGAATTCTGATTGAATTCTACCTTACTGTCCCTAGGCCCAACAGGACCCCAAAACTCACATGTGGCTTGTCCCAAGCCACTCAAAGCTATTCCTCCATGTCTTTCCTTGTGTTGATTTTACTCTGAAAATCTTCCACAATTTTCACCACTCGCTCTTCTTCTATGCGCACTTCTTCTTCTATCTTCTGCAATTGCTCCACCAGGTTGAAACTGACATGTTCCAGCCTGACCTTCTCTATTGATATAGTTACATCGCACATCTTCTGATATACCTTGCTCTGGTGCGCTTCCCTGTTGGATTGATAGTTCCTACAAAGTCAACAACCCATTTATCGAATGTCTGTAGTGTAATCTGTGGTACCAAAGGAGTTTCATCCCTTCGGTACAACTTCCCAATTCTTTGACAGATATCACAGCTTCGACAATAATCTCGAGCGTCTGCATGCACGGTCGACCAACATAATCATGCTTGCAAAATATTTCTCACGGTTGCTTTTCCTACATAGTGGCCTCCTACGACACCAGCATGTGCTTCACTTAATATCATTTGGCGCTTGTGCTCCAAAACACATCATCGAAGTACCTCATCAAGGCCCAGTTTATACAAATGTCCAGCAATCAACTGGAAATCTACGACTCGCACTACTAATTGTTTCTTCTGTGTTGTGGTAAATTCAGTTGGTGCATAACCTGTACTCAGAAAATGTATGATATATTTATGTTGATCATCAAACATGGTTATCATAAACAATTGAGCATCAGGAATATTATCTTCCAGACTAGTAGGTTCTTCTCCACTTTCAATTCTTGACAGGTTGTTTGGTCCCAAATTCAACCGACCCGGTTTAACAATTATCTCAAAATTAAATTCTTGGAAGAGGAGAAGCCATCGGCAGATCTGCCCCCCCCCCCCAACACTTGCTAAATAACCAAATATTTCAGTGCAGAATGGTCAGTGTACATCTTGAAATGTCCACCCAACAAATAATTTCTAAATTTTTGTAGCGCATACACAGTCGCTAGCCCTTCCCACTCTGTTTTAGTGTAATTTTTCTCTGCAGTTGATAACTTTCTTGTAGCAAAATCAATGGGGTGATCAATCGCTCCTTCCCCTGGCTACATTAGTACCATGTCGAGCACAACAAACGATGCATCGACATGAACATGAGAAATACAAGTATTAGCGTGGTAGCCATCTTGTTCTTCACCTTGTCCAGACTCTTTTGACATTCATCTCTCCACTGAAACT
Organism: Pseudotsuga menziesii; assembly: GCA_001517045.1. Classification (NCBI taxonomy): domain Eukaryota; kingdom Viridiplantae; phylum Streptophyta; class Pinopsida; order Pinales; family Pinaceae; genus Pseudotsuga; species Pseudotsuga menziesii. The sequence continues at coordinate 286,769 of LPNX010600575.1, forward strand.
TAGTGTCTTTTTTCAGTAGTCTCTCAATCGGGGCAATCACCTCCGCGTATCCCTTGATAAACTTTCTGTAGTATCTCGTATGTCCTAATGTTTCTCTTAACTACTTAATGATGGTAGGTGGTGGTAAGTCAAGGATGAAGGCAATCTTGGTCGGATCAACCAAAATTCCGTCGTGACAGACCACATGGCCTAACAAAGCTCCAAAAGGTGCACAAAAAATACACTTTTTCAAATTTAAGGAAATTTGATACTAACGACATTGTTCCAACATCATTCTGAGGCTCTCAATATGGTCTTTTACAAGACCAAATATCGTTCAGTCATCAAAATAGACTTCAAGAAATTTATGTATGAAATATTTAAATGCAACAACTATAATTCTAGAAAAAACTGCAGACGTATTCTTGAGTCCAAAGGGCATTACTGTGTATTGGTAGCATCCCCACTCTGTCACAAATGTAGTCTTGTGTCAATCCTCCTTTGCAATTCTTATATGATGGTAGCCTGAGAATCCATCAATGAATGAATACATTTCTTGTCCTCCGACATTATCCAATACTTCATCTGTGAATGGAGTCGAAAATGGGTCATGTAGGCAGACATCATTTAATTTCATCATTTCAACACAAATCCTCACTTCTCCTGAAGTTTTCTTGTCTTGCACTACAATTGGACTGATCCATTCTTACTCTTCAACAGGTTCTATGACACCTGCCTCTAGCATTCAATCCATTTCAGCTTTAACTTTTTCTTTGTAGCATGGGTTTAATCTGTACGACCGTTGTTTGACAGGCTTTGTGTTGGGCCTCAAAAGTATCTTCATTTCACCAAATTCCCCGATTATGGCTTTCATGTCGGAAAATTTGTTAGGGAATAGATCCTGAAATTCATGTAGTAAGTCATTGATCTTTCCCACAGTATCATCATCCCAGTAGTCTCCAATATTGGAAAATTTTGGGTTTTCAGACAACCCAAAATTTACTTTCTTGATCTTGAGTGGACTTAGGAATTGGTCACTACACATACTAGCTCCTTCCATTGCACGCATAGCTTTTGACTCAGGTATGTTTATCTCAAGCAGATCATCATCATCCGGTTCTCCTGTAATATTGTAGCATTCATTCCATCCAGTGGTGGACTGACGTGCTACATTGATGGTAATTGGTAGCTGCAACTAGGATTTCTTCAAATATCGTTTCCCACATTATTTGTAGAACAACATTTACTGTCGGATGTTCACTTGTGAATTCAAACGTCTGGGTGAATCTTGTAACTAAACCTTCCCATTCAACAGTTCCTCTTCGCAGTTCCACTTATGTGTACCAATTTCTTGCTACCATTCCCAATGTGTGGATAAATCGATGAACCCACTCCTGTCGCGAATATTCTTGTTGTTTGCTGTGACAATGCTCAATATTCTCCACAGGATTTGTCAAACCTATATGCTTCTAATCAGAATAACTGATCTGTTCTCCAAATCTGATCTCCATTAATCTTCTACATTGTGGCCATTCGAATATAGTCTGTTTATGTGTACCCTGCCATCTAGTGATCGTAGCTTTTAGCACAAAGTCCAAGGCAGACAATCGCTACGATTTTGTACCTTTTTCTTCAAATCCCACCAGAAAATAAAAAGGTTGGGTAATCCTTCGTATCTAGGCAGCTCACTTGCTTAGGCTCCTATCCTTCGGATAGATCTTGTGATTCTTGCACATCCTCTCATGGAGACTTCATGTAACCTGTTTTGCCAATTTTCCAGGGCATCAAAAAAATCGGATGTGCAAGAACTGACACTCTGCTAACGTAGTTTTCCATCAGCTGTTGGATTTATATAATCTTCTCTTGAAGACATCATATTATACAACTGATCTAGGTAATTTCCTTGACCTTCATTGTTTATGGGCTAGACATATCTCTGCCCTTCAAGCATATCGATTGACGCGACCACCCTTAGTTCAAAATATTCAAATGATAAGATCCTTTTCTTGAAATTTATAATGGTTTGGTTTTCTATCACCTAATCGATTCCCAGAAGTGTAGGGTATGGATTTGTGTCATCGACAATGTCGATTACTTCAAAGTCTACATATGTTCTTGAGCCTTCGAATTCTATACGAACTTGAGTTAATATACCAATTGGTAGAACCTTTAACTAGTTCACAAGCCTTAGTTGAATGGGATACCATTCCAGCTGTGATTTATTCATGCTCATCCATGTTTGTCTTGTCAAAATGTTAACATATGAGCCCAAATCTAATATGATATAATCCATATCATAGCCTCCTATATGCGCACTCATTCGCAATTCTTGACCTATTTTTAATCTCTTCCCGGTTGGTTAACTCTTTTTTTAGGTCGCAGGTCGTCTGGAGTTTCCTCTATCAGTGCTGTCAGTTCTGCGACAACATCTTTTTCATTAACTAGCGCTAAACAACTTTCAAAAATTTCTTTAAGCTTACTAACCTTTTCCATTGGTTTCTTCCTGATTAGTTATTCAAATTGTTAGGGCATGGTCTTGATTTGTCCAGATGTCGACGGTTGATTAGCATCAACAAAATCTAGTCACACATCCAAGAATACTTCTTTCTCCTTCTGGACATCTAGCAAGGCTTTCTTTTGTGCCACGGGTCTCACTTACAGTTTTTCATGTTGTGTATTCTGGTCTGCAGTTGTCGCAACACCTCCTCTTGTAAGCACATCTATTTGAGGTTCTCTCGGCTTGACAGAAATCATCTGAATGTTTTGGTTGGGGTTCAGATTCTGATTCTACACCAGATTGGGATTTACAATAGTTCGAGCCTGCCATTTACAATTAGTTGCAGACACTGTTCAACATTGTGATCAAAAGATTTACAATATGTACAAGTTTTTGTAGGACTTTGGAAATCTCGAGAAAAATGTCCTGGATGCCCACAGTTATAACATATGACTTGGCCTCTTCCACGACCAAATCCTCCTTCTGCTTGTCGTTTTCCTCGACCTTGAAAATTTCCACCCCCCTTTGCTTAGGGTATTGTTGTTGTTGTGGATACTGATTTTGCTGGTATTGCGGTTGAGGATGTTGTGGTTGTTGATATTTCGATGGTGGATATTAAGAAGGTTGATACTAAGGTTGTGCTCATTCAACTTGCATCTGCTGATCATTTTTCATCAAGTAGGTATCTACCGTGTTTTCTTGGAGCATATGAAGTGCTATGTAGTCTTTTTCATTGTGACCTATCGATTTACAAAATTTACAATACATACTCGCTGGCGCACTTACAATATTTTGTAAATACAAACATTCTTCAGACTTGTGGCCCCTAGTCTAGCATATTCTACACCAAGGCATCCCTTGGGTGTTTATCAGGTTCAACGCTCCTGCTGCAACGTAGTTCATGAGCACTGGGCAATTGTCTCTATGGTGTCCATTTGTTCTACATCTTGTACACCATAGTTCTTTTTCAACTTCCTTGCCTCTCTTAATGTCCCGGAGCTGCATCGTAAGGTTGTCTAGCTGCGATTGAATTTGTATCATTCCTGTGCCATTTTCTCCAATCGATGAGGATTCTAGCTTCATTGCTATCTCCAGAGCTTCTGTCTACGACACAATCTTTTGTTGCGTCAATGGGGTTCGAATGTGCAACAACAAGGTGGAAATAAACCACTCCTTAGGTTGTACGTCCGACATTTGGAACCTTATTTCAACTATTAATATTTTAAATCTTTGGTCAAAGTCCCAAACAAGCTCTGTCGTTACATGCTTAATATCTTTGATCTCAGTAATGCATTGTGATTTAGAATTTGACTTCCTGAACTCATCTATCATGTCCACTCAAATCTCATCGAGCGTTTTCTAGACAACTCCTAATGACACTAGGAAAATTGCATGTACCAGTCAAGCGCATGGCCTTTCATAGTCGTGATTATCTGTGTTTTCTTGATATTCTCATCTTGAATATGTCACACAGTACACACAACTTCACAAATTAACCAATGTTGTTGTGGGTCCTCCAACCCATTTCCATTGAATATTGGTAACTTAATGTCAGCTCCAACCATCGTATTTACTGCTGGTACAATCGGAACAAAATTTTGTCTAGCCAGACTCCCTTGTCCATTATTTACAATGCCAGTACTACTTGTATTTACAACCGCACTTGGAGATAAGTCTCTAGATCTTACCTCTGGCGATGTGTGTGGTGTTATCGGCGAGTTGTAACCACGTTCTCAATATGGAGCTTCAGTTAACTCCTATGATTCTTCATCTCCTTCAGAGATTGGATGAAATTCTTCTTCTTCGTCATAAGACCCTTCGTCAAAATATGATGCAAGCTCGTAACCTTGTTCTTCTCTGGTCATGTTGCAACTCCCTCTTGCTAATAGAGTCTTTCTTCGCTTGCCAGATCTAAATCTTCTTTCGCTTCTTAAACAATCAGACTCTAGTTCAAATCCACTATATCCTGGGAACATCTCAATTTAGGGTGCATCATTTTACACAAAGTTATGTTGCGACATACCCACTCTTTTTATACACAGTCTTGTCACATTCGCATAATGCCTTTTTCACAGACAAGCATTTTTATCCACGTCTTTAAAGATGACAGATATCTACTGTGTGGTCCTTGAATAAATTTATGCTCTGACTCATTATATGAAATTATTGTGTCAACAACAAACTCAGTAATGTATCCCTCAAATATAATGTCTATCCAAAAATACACAACCCTTGATACAGGGTTGCTTACTCCTTCCAGTTGCTCAATCAACTGAAGATTCCACTCCTTTGGTTCTCCTCCTTGGAAATTTCTTTGTTCGGTTGCTAACTCAGACAACCACTCATGTAACACAATGGGAAACTCATAAAATAAAATCTCGTGGATATATGTATAAATGTACCGGGCCAACCACTCTGTTGTGTTCCATCGAGATCCTTCGCTTTCTTCTTGTGTGAATTCTAACGCTTTGAAATCCACCCTATCTTGGATCTCATGTTTCGTTGGTTCCCACAACATATCCCTCACCATAATGATTCGGGTCCCGGAAACAAAACCATTTGTTGGATTTTCTCCCTTGTCCATGGATCTTGACCCAGGTTTAGTCCCTTCTGTTCAGCGTAACAAAGCTCAAGATATCGTCCTGACAAAGCATAGCTCAGTCAATAGCACCTACAACGCAGATGTAGTCTCACTCGATATATCTCTCTAGAATGGGTAGCTGCTAGAACCACATTTCCGCAGTTGGGTGGGGATATCTGGTACCTTGGCCCCTTATCAAGGTTCTCAATGAAGCCGATGGGTGGAATATTTATGTCCATTGTGACCCAACAGTTAGGTTGCGACCCAAATTCTCTTATACAACTTATTATATCAACAATATTTATGTAGAATAATCATATTCAACCGATACAATGCGACTGATATACATCTATTCATCTATAATAAAATCTATAAGCATTCATTCAATGTGACATTTACACAAGTAATTCAAACACATTTAACATTCACACATATACATAGAATATAACGTGGAAACCCATCCGAGAAAAAACCACAAAAGTGCTCTTCATCTGGTATGAGGAAATATATGTACCTTTCGTGTGCGCACTAAGTTGTAGACTTTGTTCAAGATCTTCTTCTCTATCTTTACAGAATTTTTCTTCCTCTCATGCTCTCTGATATTTTCTCTGCTCTCTTCCTACTTTTCTCTACTAATGATCTGCACACAACCTGGATCAACTCAACCTTTCCTACTCTTCTGCACACTCAGCTACAGATTCTTCAACTCATATGCACTCAACAATACTAACATACAACAAAATACAGAGCAACTGACAGTCTAACAATGCATAGCCAACAACCAAGAAGCTAATGAGAGTCTAACTAGAGTCTAATGAAAGTCCAACCCGAGAGTCTAACCCACATACATTTTGGGTCCCCTCCTTTATAGCCTCATTACAAACTTGATACAGAGTCATTTTATGTCGCTTTCTCAGTCGACTTCCTATATCTAGCCAACAAGTTGTCTTTCCTATTCTAGTAACACCTAACAGGAGGCACTAATGACCTGACTTACAAAGATTCCTTCATACGTGTGGTTTCCACCGGCTTTATCCTAACTCGTACCCACGATCTTTAAGGCCTATCACTTTCTAACCATTACGCATTTCTCTCATTTTCCAGTTGTTATGCTACTTGCATGCCTTCTGATGTTGGTATTCAACACGACCTCTTCTTCCTTGTTGGAAACTCCCAAAGATCTGTCTCTTACATAAATTTTGTTGTGAATGTGAAGTTTTGGCCCTTATATATAGACAAACCAAAATTCTTTTTGGTGTCGTCCACTTCAAGCCACATCAAAGCATTCAAGTTGTCATTAAAGGCCATATCCCAACACATCTCATCATCACCTCTGCCAAAACTCATGTTAGCATCACCTCTCACAAGTGGTATGTACCACACCCTTGACTTACCATGTAATTTATACTAGACTAGCGTCCTTCCTCCACCATAGTAATTAATTATGTCTTGCTCAACATAAATGATGCAATCCCTCTTGCCATCAAGCTTCATTAAGGAAATGCCTTCACACAAAGGAATTTAAATCTCCTCACGGCAGCTAACCTGGACTCCTATTTCCAACAACTCCTCCTCATTGGCGTCTTCCACATGATCTATTACATGTGGAGAGGCCTCCACTTTACATCTAACAAACTAAAATAACTAATATAAAATATTAATACTAAACTTGGCATTTCCTTATCACTCAAGACATGCTGAAAATAAAACTAGGGAAAACCAATTCCAACACATAAAACCTTCAAACTTAACTATTTCTATTAACGTAAAATAATTACTTAAGCAAGAACCATGTGGTGGCAATGTCCCTGACATTGCCATCATCTTTGTGGCTAGCTATGAAGAGATATTTTTTGCAATGGAAACACTTGTTGAAGTAGTTGTTTTTTTGCACTCGATATGAAGCTAAATAATAATGATTTAAAAGTTAAAATTGGACCATCAAAGCTTCATGAGATAACTTAGATATGTTTGACAACTAATTTCATTGATGTGATAAATAAACAAGAGTTCTATATACATTTCAGTTCCATTGCCCCAAAATAAGAAGATTATTTTTAATAGCATAATTAACTTCAATTTGAATAATCGTTTAACATCATATCTATGCTTCTTTTTTTCTTAAAATGAATATAATATAATATAGGTTTTTTTTAAATATAAGAATTAAATGGTTTTATTAATTATATTTTCTTAATTTTGAAAAACTATTCTCTCTCTCTCTCTCTACATACATACATACATACATTTATGTATGTATGTATGTATGTATGTATGTACATATATGCACATATACATACATACATACATACATCGCGTATGCGTCGTGTTTTGGGAAGACATCAAAGGACTGAATGTAAAGGATGTAGCCTCTAAGGCAACACAAAGATGTAAGCTCAATTGAGCAGTTCATGTTTATTCAATGAATAAAAGATTTTTTTCTCGGGAATATATATATATATATATATATATATGAATATTCCTGAGAAAAAAATATTGTATTCATTGAATAAACATGAACTGCTCGATTGAGCTTACATCTTTGTGTTGCCTTAGAGGCTACATTCAGTCCTTTGATGTCTTCCCAAAACACGACGCATACGCCATCTGCTCTCTTGAGCTTAGGTCAACAAAAAATGTTTCTAATTTTAATAATTCTGCTATGCTAGCTAAAATTGAAAAGTTATCTCCTATCCTCATTGTTTATGTATCTTACAATCTTATCCAGAAATTGGTGACTTGTTCGTTGGTGTGTTCCTCCACTTCAATGATCCCCGGTTGTATTGCTAGAGCCAATTTGGATAGTGTGTCTGCTTCTGAGTTTAGCTCTCTATAGATATGAGAAAAGGAAACCAACTCGAAGGAGGTCTTCAAAAGTCTTGTATTTCTTTTAGCAGATATTGAAGATGTGGAGCTCTGATATTGTTTTTCCATTTACCCAATCGATCACCATTTTTAAATCACCATAAATGTGTAGCATTGGGATCTGGTTGTCCTTAGCAATCTTTAGGATCGTCCATAAAGCTAATAGTTCAACTTTGTTATTGGTAGCTTGTCCCTTAGCGAATTTGATAACTATTTTCTTGTTTTCCGAGAGGTAAATGACGCTTCCTGCTCCTCCAAGTGGTGGTTCACCTTGACTTGCTCCGTCGAAGAATGCCCATGGATGGTTTTGGTTAATATCCAGCGCTGCTACAACATGTCTTTCGCTTGTGTTTTTTTTTGTGTTCCTGCAGTTTCTGCAATAATAGTGTAGATGTAATATCAGAAGGGGTCCATTGGTTTTGGAAAATTGCTCTATTATGAGCTTCCCAAATACTATACACAAAGAGGGCAGGGAAGGCGTCGAAGCAACATACCCCTGCACTCCACCACCAACCCTGTGTGCATTGTTCCAAGGTAGCATCGCAGTTCATGATCATTCTGTCGTGGGAGAGAGTCCTTGCTGCAGAGGTCCACACGTCTCCTGCATAAGGACAAGAGTTGAAAAAATGAGAGGACTCATCTTCACTTGATTTGCACAATACACAAATGCTTGTTCCTTGAAATCCTCTTTTCTTCAGAATTTCCCACATTAGTAGTTTGTTGCTTAATGCTAACCATAGGGTTATAATGGTTTTCAAAGGGCTGTGAATTACCGAAATTTTGCCCCACCACCATCTTTTTTTCCCTTTTGTTTGTTCGAAACTGGCTACATCATAACCCTTCTTAGCTGTGAATTCCCCATTCATTGCATTCTTGGTACAAATTAGCTTATCCTATTTTTCCTCATCTAGCTGTACAAAGATTGCAACTAGTTTGTTCACATATATGTTCCACTCCTCTGCATCCTCCCCTTCCAGACTCAGATCCTGTTTGCTTTTCCAAGCCGCTCTTCCTTTTTGTTGAGGTTGTTGAGCTTGCACATCAACTAGCATATGAATCCTTTGAGCCCTTAGTTGTATCAACACAAGCTCTGATAACTTGTATTAACACAAGATCCGATAACTTGTATTCCTCACCTACCCCTGCCCACGGATCCTCGCCAAGTTGTATTCTTTGTCAATTACCTACTCTTCACGCTACTAAATTGCCCACTAGTGGAAAATCAGAAAATAGTGCTTTCCAACCTACTAAACCATTTTTATGTATTTTATTGGGGTTCCTGAACCATTCAATTACTGAAGTGTCTGGGTAGTATTTAGAGACCATTACCTTGCCCCATAATGTGCTTGAGTTTTGTGCTAATCGCCATAACGTCTTTGCTTCCAGGGCTTTGTAGAATAACGCAAGGTTTTTTATTCCCTGTCCTCCTATCTCTTTTAGAAGAGTCAGGGCTGACCACTTTGCTAGTGGTATTCCCTATGTTTGTTTGCTAGCTATCCAAAGGAAGGAAAAGCACTTCTTCCTTATCTTTGTTAAGATTCTTTTGGGAATGTAGGTTTTGGGCCTAGGGACAGTAAGGTAGAATGCAATCAAAATTATGCCTAAGTATGGAGAAGTGCTAAAGAAGAAGAAGAAGGGGCTATGACAGAAGTAGCGACCGAAAAGAAAGAAGAGAAAGGAAGTTATGACAAAAGCAATGAAAGGAAGGAAGAAGAAGAGGAAGAGGTGCAACAGAAGAGGAAGTTACACCAGAAGAGGAAGCCACAACAGAAGGAAGGAGTGCGACAAGGGAATTGCAGTTAGGAGATTGACAATTGTTCCTCGCCATCGTTTGCACAGCCATCATGGGGGAGGAGGCCGAGGGGAGAAGAGTTTTTTGGAGGAAGCTCTTAGGGAAGAGATTATGGAAGGAATACCCCAGCATATCGATGACACCATCACATCGATGGAGGACGAGGAAATGTAAACTTTAATGGAAAAGAAGGGGCTCATACGTGGTTCTGAATTCTTATTGGGTGTTGACGCAAATTCTGGCCAGAACAATGATGGAACATGAAAGTTTTGGGGGCTTGGTAGATCAGATTATCGATGACGTGAAGGAGGACATGATGACAAATTTAATGGTCATGGAAGGAGTGAGGGACCTGGTTTCACCTTCCTTTAAGCGCAAAACGGAACCCTCCAAGGCTCCAATGCCTTCAATTACTCATGTGTCCTTGATGCAGAGGGAGGAGCACCCAGGCCCTTCATCAACGACAGACCTAAACTAGTTTGTTTTCTCTCGGTCACAAGTATTTGGCAAATGTTGTTTGTTTTATTTTTTGGGTTCTTTGGCTTCATGTCAGATGTGTTAAATCTCTATAATATGCTATGTTTTGGATAGGAAGGGGATATTTGGGAAATATCATTGTTAGTATAAGAAGCTAGTTATGCTATGTAAAAGGAAGAATAGTCATGCTTGGTTAGGGGAAGGGAATTGTAGTGGAACCTTCTGGTAGTTATTTCAAATTCGAAATAAATAATTATATAT